>CABHPQ010159861.1:33409-47160 GCA_902168405.1 Peromyscus aztecus
ACACACACACACACACACACACACACACACACACACACACACACACATACACACATCATACACACAGATTAAGAAAGGAATAAAAGATAAACAAACCCAAGAAATGAATATATGTGTGTCATTAAAATGCTGAATATGATCATAATTCACTCCATACATTTGTGTAATTATTAAAATAAATGAAAATAAAAATGAGAAAAAGATAAGCTAATATGTGGGGGAAATGAATTGTTTACATTTTACAAACAAGTTAATAATATCTTATTGCTACAATAAATATAATTTAAGATACAGAAAACAGACTTCTGTTTGCATATTGTGATTACTTTTATGTCTCTAGTATACTTATTTCTGATAGTACCAGCTAAGAATAATAGAATGAAGATAAGCATTTTAAATTTACTTAGACAGTTTTTTCCTTCATGAAAACTTGGCTGCAGCTAACATTTTCCTCAAAGCATCCTTGACATCTTTGTTTCTTAAACTGTAGATCAAGGGGTTCAGCATTGGAATTACTACAGTATAGAACACTGAAACCACTTTGTCCCTCTCCAGAGCATAACTAGTGCTCGGGCGGGAGTAAATGAAGAGAATTGAACCATAGTACAAGGTGACAGCTGTCAGGTGAGAACCACATGTGGAGAAGGCCTTGAGGCGGCCTTGGGTGGAGCGGATCTTCAAGATGGCGGCAATGATGAAGAGGTAGGAGGCCAAAATCAGCATGGTGGGGGTGATGACATTTGAGGCCAGTATGAAATACAGCACAGCCTGGTAGCTCTCCTTCACATCACATGCCAACTTCACAAGAGGGGGCAGATCACAGAAGAAGTCATCAATAGTATTGTCTCCACAAAAGTTCAGGGTAAACGTCTCACTAGTGATAATGGTGGAGTTTACAAAGCCACCAACATAGGAAGCTGCAACAAGACTGGCACATAGCCTTGGGGACATAGCCTGGGAGTAAAGTAAGGGGTTGGAGATGGCCACATAGCGGTCATAAGCCATGGCAGCTAGTAGGTAACACTCGCTGTAGGCCAGCCCAGCAGAGAAGAAGAACTGAGCCAGACATCCAGCAAAGGAGATGCTTTTGTCTTCAGAGATGCATGTTATCAAGATTTTGGGGGCATAGACAGAAGAATACCAGAGATCCAGGAATGACAGGTTTCCTATGAAGAAATACATGGGTGTGTGGAGTCGAGAATCAGCACAGATGAGAGAAATCAGGGTGATATTCCCTAGGAGACTGATGACATAAATGATGAGGAAGATGAAAAAGAGTACCCACTGTAACACCATGTCTTCTGTGAATCCTAAAAGGATGAATTCCTTCACCCCAGTAACATTTTTCTCATCCATGACTTGGGGTACTTATGGTACTTTCTGTGAAAAGATTAAATTATGGCTGAAAATGTCACTGAATATTTTCTCTATTATTTGTCATTCTACAAACTGGAAAGTAAAAACACTGGTCCATAAATGCCATTCATTATGAGATATATATGTAGTGAACTGGATGCTACTACTATGAACTGCAAATTAGCCCTATGCTGCCCACAGAGTTCAGTTACTAAATTCATACTATTCCATGTCACTTACCTCTTCAGCCTAATGTCTCCATCTTTGTGAATTTGTATACTGTCTTTTTATTTCAAATATTTTATTCATTACTTTGGACATCACAAAGCATTGATAGATTTCATAAAGGTATTAAAGTACTTCATAAATGGCTTCAGAAATTAAAATAATTGATGGTGATATCTGGAAAGGATGCTACTTTGTTTTTCTTTAATTCTACAAGGACAAAAATAAAATGCTTTTAAATGGCCTTATTCACATTTATGCCCTAGGATTATTAACTATTTTTCATGGATGCTATAAACCACACCCAAGTACTTTCATATATGATATAGTAAGATCTAATTGTACATTCTAGAATTCATAATGCTTTAGACTTGGCTATCCCAAGGAAGTAAGGTTGATTGTGACAAAGTAGGTACACAGGTTATTAGAAAACCATTTATTACACTGATTTAGTGCAGATCAAAAGTAAGTTAAAGACTAGTTTAGTTGAAGTAAGATTTATTGATAAGAACTTTACACTCTTACGTTCTAATCTCTTTGGCATGAGAAGGTACTCTGCAGGCTATAGAAAGAAAAACCTGGACACCAACCTAACCACAAAACTCTCCATCTACAATCTGTTCTGCCTGTTAGATGTGCTGGAGCAACGGTGGCACAGAACTTGTGGGAGTGGCCAACCAATGTCTGATTTAACTTGAGACCCACTCCACAAGAGGCAGCCAATTCCCAACACCACTTGGATGGCCAGAAATTAGAGCCTGGATAGCCCAGAGACCCTAGGGTTGTACAAACATGACTAGTCTTTAAAAAGTAAGATAAAATGACTCCTAATGATATTCTGCTATACTTGTAGATACTTGTCCAACCATCATCAGAGAGGCTTCCCACACCAGCAGGTGGGAGATGTTACAGAGACCCACAGCCAGACATTATGAATAGAGAGAATCTAAATTGGAAGTCTCCTTCAGGTCCTCCCCTCAGAAATGGGGAACCCGCAGAAGACGGGAGGAAAAACTGTAAGATTCAGAGGGGATTGAGAACATCAGGAGAACATGGTCCACCAAACCAAATAAGCAGGGTTCACATGGGCTCACAGGGACTGAAGCAACAAGCATGGGCCCTGTGTACATGTTATGGCTGTTAGCTGGGTGTTTTTGAGAGACTCTTAACAGTGGGAGCTGGTGTATCTCTGACTCTTTTGCCTGCTCTTGAGACTGTTTTCTTCCTGCTGGGCTGCTTTGGCCAACCTCGATATGAGGGCTTTTGTCTTGTCTTATTATATCTTGTTTTGCCCTGTTTGGCTTTTCTGAAAAGGAAACAGAAAGGGAGTTGTTCTGGGGAGGAGGAGAGGTGGCAGAGAGCTAGGAGGAGTGAAGAAAATGGAAACTGTGGCTGGGATGTATTGTATGAGAGAAGAATCTATTTTCAATAAAAATTTAAGAAAAAAGTAAAGACGAATTAAAGATTTATAAATAACAACTCTGCTTTTTTCTGTAGTGTAATATCTAACTTTTCTCTGTCTATCAAACTAATCAGATTCATTTTGAACCCTTTGCTTAGTCTTCTCTTTTTTATTATTTCATTTTGGCCTTATTAGCTTTAATAATTATACACATTAAAGGAATGCTACATAACACATCAACAATCACATATACTATTCACTAATCAAATACAGGCGCCTTCTCTCCAGAACTCCTATGTAAACTCTAGTAGTCACTGTTTTACATTCAAAGTGACTATATACATGTCTTGTCTGTCTTCTGTTTCTAGCTTTTTTCGCTTATTTAATACTCTCCAGTTCTGCTCTCTGAAAAACGGTAGGACACCATTCTTTTTATGGCTGAATAAAATTTCACTGGATATGTATCACACTTCTTCATTCATTGGTGGGCCCTTTGGTTGGTGCCGTATATTTGCAATAGTGAATAGTACCACAGTAAGTATGGGCATACTAGTATCTCTTTGGTATGCTGATTTTATTTCCTGCTGTTATACGACCAGAGGTGGGATTATTGGATCTCAGCACAGATTGTTTTAGTTTTTAGAAATTTTAGAAATTTCCCAGTTGTCCTCCATAATAAAAATACTTAGTTACATTCCTACCAGCAGTGTATGATATTACATTTTACTTCACATACATACTGACATTTGTTCCATTTTTTTTATTTTATAATTTAATTTAATTTTACATATCAGTCACGGATTCCTGTGTCCTCCCCCCGCTCCATTTTAAGTTAACTGAAACATTTTATACTAGCCATTCTAACTGGGGTGAAGTCATATCTCATGGTGACTTTTGTTTTTATTTCTATACTTGCTAATGGTGTTGAACGTTGTCCACAACTGAACAAATCAGAGATTCCAAATTCCAGAGGAAAAAATCATACCTGTTCAGTCAGCTCATCTACAGCACACTTGTCAAAAGAAATCACTGCAAGAATGGCCTCTTCAATTAGTGCTATGAAAAAAAAACTCATGCGCAGAGTATTAAATCTTGACCACCATGAATTTGAGGCCAATCTAGGCTACCTACTGCCTGCAGAGTGAGGACCTATCTCAAATAAAAACTCAATTCACTATCCCCAGAAAATGAACTCATCTTTGATGTTCATTAAAGAGGCATTGACAAGAAAATGTACCATATAAGTGGAATACCATGCAGCTGTAAAGAAATATGAAAGTTTCAGGTAAAATACTGAGAAAAAGAGGTAACTTAAAGCTACAAAGCCAATGTTATATGTTCTTTCTCATGCGTGGAACCTGAATTCAAATTATTTATTTTGTGTGTTTAGCTTGAAGCAAAAGTGGAAGGCAGAAAACTAGAAAGAAGAGTTGGGGACATGTTAAGGGAAGAGTGTTAGTAGGTATAAGCATGGAAAAAGTAATGAGATGGAGTCCTGGGGAAAAAAGTCTTAAGCAGGGAGGGTGTGAGAGTATAAAGGAAATCAGAGTGTGAAGAGGAAGGCTGACCCAAAAAAGGAAATATGAACTATATCAGTGCCTACTAGCTCACAACCCAACTTAAAGCAAATAAGTGGAAGGTAATCAAATACATGTGAACTAAAATAAGTGGCAAGACTAGGGCTAAAGAATTAATTCTTGGAGGCCTGCTTTTTTTCTGAAGGAAAACAGAGAGGGGTGGATTTGGAGGAAATTGAGGTAGGAGAAGTGGAGGGAAATAGGGGAGACTGTGGTCAAGATATATTTCATGAGAGAAGAATCTATTTTCAATAAAAAATAAAATAAAGTAGCTAAAGAAAATAAAATTAAGTGGGGGTTAGGTTTGAGTAATGGGGAAGAAGAGCAGCTGTGAGTGGGTTAAATAAAACTAAGGTTGTATGAAAGAGCCTTACAGAAACTCACTAGTTAGTAATTTCTGTAAGTTACTAATTACTAGTCAGTAATCTAATTTCAAAATATATCTTTTTTAAAAAAAATTGTTTGAATTAAAATACCTTGCATGAACAGACAATGACACTCCCCAATACATGGGTTATTAAAAATCAGTAAAAGGCATGGAATATCATCCAATAAGTTATTGGTCCTGAGAGGTCTCCAAAACATCACAGCCTTTTGTCATTGTCCTTGATTAGCTACCGTAACCACATAGTAAGACAGTATTGCTAAAGACATCAAAAACTTTGGCTGCAAAACACAGAGAAAACTCTCAAATTGACCCAAAAGTTTCCTTCCTTGTTAGTGGCTTTGACAATGCCAAAAGATGCTGTGCATGCTGTTGAAAGAGAAAAGACGTCAATGGTATTACCCAGGGATTGACCTTGAACGTCGTGATATCTACTGGTACCATAAGAGCACTGTTATTTAGGGATCTCTAACCATGTTCTGATTGCATTTGAGACCTGCTTCAGAAGATAGAATTTTATGTCTTTTACTGCAATTCTGGTCAGAAGCTCACAGCCACAGAGGTCATAGGCCCTCGGGTAGAACCAGCTAGTGTTATCTTGCTAAATGGCCATACTTTCAGTTGTTATCTAAATATTTATGTTTAAAGTCATAGACCTGGGGTGCTATCAATCTTAGTCAGAGGAGCTCCATTTTTGCCGTAGACACCAGCCAACGGAGAGGTGTATAATTGCTCAAAGTGCCAAGAATAAGAGGCTGAATGCCCAGCCCTCGATAGACATCTATATCAACACAACACCACCAAGGCTCAGAGAACACTGCAGAATGGTATGAAGGATGTAAGAACCTATGGATGAGGAATGTCATAAAATTTTATTTTCTGGATGTGACACAGCAGTTGTCACGCCTCAAACAGTTACTGATCTCTCTCCTCTCAAAGCTTATTATATCCACTGATGTGACATTTAACGTTGTGCTTTGCTAGAGAGTTCTTCAGTTTACCATAAATACATGGCATAATTGTAACATTTATGCATATACAGAATCATGAAATTATTAACTCATAATGTTTCTAACTGAACTGCTCTAAATATAAAAATGGTCTCTACAAGTCATAGGAGGGGATATAGGTCATAGCTACGGAAAATCTATTAGAATAAAGACATATACCATATATGCATTAAACCAAAACATTTTTAAAGAAAAATAAAGCCTAAACATGAGGTATCTGAAGACTCTTCAGCTTTCCATTAAACATAATCACAGATAGAAAACCTCATTGTACTTTATGAAGTAGAAGTCTAGTGTAGATTGCTTATATTAAGCATCATTTTATCCATTGTATTATAATTTATGGCCTATTTCCTTTGGCTAATTAAATGTAATACTTACTTGCATGGAGATAAACTGTCTCCTCATCTGTATTTGAACAAAACCCAGAATTTCCTCCAATACTTCAGAATAAAACAGTTTTCTCATAGAAACTCTCTTTCCTGTGACAGTGGTACTGGGAGATCATATAAGCATGAATATCCCTTTGGGAACTTTTGCTAAAGAAAAGATCTCCATGTTCTATTCTGGTGCCAAGTGACCAATTATAGTGCTCAGTTTTGTTCCAGAACAAGATGGGGAGAGACAGATCAATCAAGTAATCAAAAGAGCCAATTATTGTAAAAGAAAAAGGGTTTTAGTATGAGTTAATTGATGAATTTGAAATGAAGAGGAACTATCAGGACTCATTATCATTAGTGGTGTAGCCACTGGTGAGTTCCCTTTTTCCAATAAAAAAATTTTTCTCCATGCTCATGTAGAAAGCTATAGTTAAACTCATTGTGTCAAAGGCAAAAACCAAATGAAAGAAATGATTGTAGGATGGAAACCTCTTGGAAAGAAGGGATTGGTGTAGTAAAAAGGAAGACAAAAGAGGGTGGGAGATGTGGGTGATGGGACTATATTATATATATGTACAAAAATATCAATATATAAAGAAACTATAGAAACAGTATCTATAGGATGTCCTAAAAACAGTAAATATCCAGAAATTATTCTAGTCCATAATAAAAATTGTATCAATATAATTGATATTGATTTATACTGTATAATTGACAGAAAAAATACCTACAAAATTCAGATTGGTTATATATATGACACTTCATAGGCAATGGGCCCAAGTTAAACATCCCTGCTCTAGTATAGGGAGAGAAGCCATTCACACAGAAGACTAGATATATGAATATGTATGTGCCTATATATGAAGGCTAAGTGCCACAGCTTCTGAATTATGCAAAATTAATAGCAAAGATTTCTGATGATACTGGTTTCTGCCAGTAGTATGAGACCAGCTTGTGCTATATAATAAGTTCCTGGCCATCCAGGAGTACATAGTAAGACCTTGTCTGGAAAAAAAAATAATAAAGAGAGAGAGAGCACAAACCATTATGCCTCATAAGTACAAATAGCAGCACTAGTTGAAGAAATATTTGGAGGCAAATTGTTTGCTTCTTTTCTAAAATTTAACTTAAATATTTCAGAGAATTTCATATATAAGTACCGTATTTCTATCATTTCCACACCACCATCTCCCCCTCAAATTCCTCATGAATTAATAATGTTGCTCTACCAGCTGACATGTGAACATGAGAGAGGGCCCAGATTCAGTTTCCAGCATCCACATGATGGCTTACAAGCAAATCATCTATAAATCCAACTCCAGAGGACCCCACACCCACTTCCAGCTCAGTGGGAACCAGACAAACATGCACTGCATAAACATATATGCAGACAAAATATGTGTTGTGGGAATTCATTCTGTTCAAGTAACAAGCCTCAGGACATGGTCTAATCTGTGTACATGACGGTTTAAGAACAGAAGGGGATGGGTCCTGTGCTCTCTTGGGTGGCGAAGACCAGGTCAGGCAGCATAAAGCAGCTTGCGGTTCATCCCCATCTCCCCTAGACAGCAGGAAGCAATTCTAAGAAAATGATGTCCCCTCTCCCAACAGGTTTTTTTTTTCCTCAGGATTACAGATAATAGTCATCTGTAAGGGATTAGTTATAAGTTGTTACAGGGTTGGAGGTGGAACAACAAAGTTTAGACTCAGAAATCTCTTTTGGAATAGAAAAAAAGGGGAGTTAGACAGGATAGGATAATAAGGTGGGTTATTGCGTCTACTTGTAAGTGAATTAGCAAATATCAGTTTTAGATAAATTGCATTAGTATGGATTCTTGAATATTGATAGAAATGTAAAATTATTTTTCTATTCCTGTTTAAGATAATTTGTATATTGATACAAATTCAAAACTGTATTTGTCATATTGTACATGTTTTTACTTCTTTTTAAAATATTTTTGTATATTGATACAAATGTAAAGCTATATTTGTCATACTGTATGTATGTTCTACTTCTGTTTAGGATATTTTGTATATCAATACAAATTAAGGATATTTTTGTCATATTGTACTATACATTTCTACCTCTGATTAAGATATTTTTCTATATGGTCACAAATTTGAGGTCATTCTCCTTATACTGTACATGTTTAGAGATTGTTTATTTTTATAATGTGAAACCTTCGTCTTTAAGCTATATAAGTTGATAAGAATTACAGGTTAGCCGGGCGGTGGTGGCGCATGCCTTTAATCCCAGCACTTGGGAGGCAGAGGCAGGTGGATCTCTGTGAGTTCGAGGCCAGCCTGGTCTCCCAAGCGAGTTCCAGGAAAGGCGCAAAGCTACACAGAGAAACCCTGTCTCGAAAAACCAAAAAAAAAAAAAATTGCAGGTTAATAGTCACCCATGCTTGTCTTACAGTCATTTTACTTCTGTTTTCTAGATAAACAGAGATATATTTCAGATGGAGAGTTAATCTTCAAACAATTCAAAGACCTAGAGAATATGGCATTTAAATATTTTAATACCTTAGAATTCTGTTGATGTTAGACACTATTGCTCCTGGAAGCACCAACCTACTCTCAAGAGGATGTTGAGCATCAGGGACACTCCATGTAGACTTTTTTTTCTTCTTGGCATAAATGGCCTGTTGGGCAAAGAACTTCCCTTGCCTCTACTGCTGACAGTAAGCACACTGTCCAATGCAGACAAGCAAGACACAAGGAAAAGAGACTGCTAAACCTTGCCAAGATGGGGTAGGACAGTCTTTAAAAGTTTCCTGCTTCTGAAAATGGTCTGTCAGATATTCTAGGCCTATAGCCAAAAGTGGATGTCCCAATATTGCAGAGAAACATTGTGTGACTGTCCAGGCCAGACAGCCAACTGTTTCTGTCATTTCTTGCATTTTTCCGTAGTTGCTTGCTTGTACTTCCTGCTTACTTAGGTAATATCATATTCCTTCTCAGGTCTTTGATGGAGTTGAAGACTAGATAGTTACAGATACAAAATTCTCATATCATAACTAAGAGGATATCAGGTACAAGATTTAGCTTCTTCAGGATAGGACAGCTTTTGGAGTATTCTCTGTAACTTTCCAATTACCTTTGGCCTGAACATTTAGTGTGTTTTTTGCTTGATGTTGTTCTTGTTGGTTGTAATTCCATTTTTGTTATGCTATTACCTTTTCTTTCTTCTAGACAATCCTTTATAATTGTTCTTATTGTATATAGCTTTGTGTTAGGATTAGAACTCTTTTATTTAGACAAAAAGAGGAAGTGTTATGGGAATTCATTCCATTCAGCCAGTAGCTTTGAGGTAACAAGCCTCAGGGTGTGGTCTTGTCCACTTATGTGACCACTTAGGAGCAGAGGAAGAAGAGTAATGAGCTCTCTTAGGTGGCAAGGACAGGGTCAGGTGGCATGAAGCAGCTTGCAGTTGGTCCCCATCTCCTCTGGGCAGAATGGCAGGACTCAGCAACTGAATCAGTGGTGGCATCTCAGCTCTGTTATGTGTTGTGAGTGTACTTTATTAATCTCAGCTGTTAATAAACCTGATTTTACCCATGAATTCTGTACCACATTAAACATGCATACACATAATATAAAAATAAACAAATCTTTTTTTCAGATGCCTTTTAGCAAAAACCTCAATAAAAAACATGAGAAGTGCACTTTGGAGTTGTTGACCAGGACCATAAAGGAGACAACCAAAATATGTAGCCTATTGCTGTTGCCCTTGGTTACCCACTAGAGGTGCAAGGTATGTCCCTATTGCTGAAGACACCATGAACTTATGAAACAAATTCCGGAGACCCCTGAGCTGGAACTAGCCTGATTACTCCCTGCCTGGGGACTAGCTTTCATGGTACTATAAGGTATCATGCAAGCTGCCAAAGGAGGGAAGGAACCAACAGTACTACACAGTCCTATGCCCACGAACCACATCAACTTCCAGCATGGAAAGATAACCCTAAGTATGCAGTAACATTATACATACCTTGGCAGTAACCAACAGCTCTCTAATTGGACTTAAGACTTGCTCAACAAGAAGGAAAACATGTATGGTACTGGAAAGCTAGCTAACTACTCAGTGTTAGTGAAGTTATGGTTATTTGAGGATATATAAAATATAAAAGAACTAATTTATTAAACCAGCATAATCCATAAAAACAATCTGTAAATATTTGTCCTTACACACACAGATATGTGTAGTCTTCACCTTTAATCAAGGAACTTCTCTTTGCAATAGACAGAGAGCATCACAGAAAACCACAACCAATCAAATTGCAGAGTGCAGATCCCAGTTCCAATGCATATGTACAAAACATCTCAACCACTAAGGGTTAGGGGATTGCAGAAGATGAAACAGAAAAATAGTAAGGGCCAGAGGATTCAGGAATTTTCTTTGAAATTATGTCTCCTATTGACATCAGAAGCTAAACCCATAAAGGCTCATTAACATGGCAGCTGAATAAGAATGATATCAATGAACATGCCAAACTGGACATGGAAAAGCCCATGAGGCCTCAGCCTTACACAGGGTATTATAAGAAACTGAGAAAAGCTGAGAGCAGGAGAAGTAGCCTTCCCCAGGGAAGAGCACACCAGCTGGTTGTCCAGTGCCAAATGGTCAGCCCTGAAAACATACATACAAGTAGCATTATATGGAATGAACAGGCTATATTTAGGTGTGTGTGTGCGCACACGCGCACGCACGCGCGCACATCCATCTTGGCTAGTTTTATGTCAACTTGATACAAATTAGAGGCATCTGAAAGGAAGGAACCTCTATTGAGAAAATGCCTGTAAGGTCCAGCTGTAAGGCATTTTCTTAATTAGGGATTGATGAGGGATGGCCCAGCCCATGATAAGGAGTGCTGTTCCTAAGATGTTGGTCCTGCGCTCTAGAAGAAAGCAGGCTGAGGAGGCTATGAAAGCAAGCCAGGAAGCAGCAGCCCTCCACGGCTTCTGCATCAGTTCTTGCCCTGTTTGAGTTCCTGTCCTGACTTCTTTCAATAATTAACAGTTCTGTGGAAGTGTAAGCTGAATAAACCCGTTCTTTCCTGTGTTTCTTGGTCATAGTGTTTCATCACTTCAATAGTAACCCTAAGGGAAAAAATATATATACATGTGTGTGTGTGTGTGTGTGTGTGTGTGTGTGTGTGTGTGTATGTATGATGTATCCATGCAAAAACAGCTTAAAATGGGGCCATGAATTTAAAGAAGAGAGGAGGAGTGTATGAGAGGGTTTGGAGGGATGAAAGAAAAAGGGAAAATGTTGTAATTATATTCTCAAAAAAAAAACAAATTCCTTTTAAAAAGAAGGGACTTAGAAGTTGAATTTGAGAAGGGGTAGCCATAAAGTAGAAGTTTGAAAGAGGATATTTATCTTTTACTTTCCATGTATTTCAGTGGAATTTGGGATTGTTAGTAAGAGGAACAGAATAATATAATACCCATGCAACTGAATTTAAAATTTGGCCCTGGCAATATCATAAAATAAATAAACAAACTATGTCCCTGGGCCTTGCTGTCAAAGGGGGCCATATCAATGTGAGTGACCTGCAATTCTACCCGAGGCCATATGGATATCTGGGTCCCTGGTGCTGCTGAGGGCCATGTCTGGGTCCATAGTCCTAAGGCAGCCAGGTTCTGTGTTGATGTCTCTGGCCTGTGTTACCACCTAAGGCCTTGCAGATGTCATTGATCTGTGCTTCTGCTTGAAGTGATATTGATGTCCATGGACTGTGATGCCACTGAGGGCCATATTGATTTGAGTGGCCTACACTGCCACCTGCAATCATGTTGATGTCCTTGGTCTGTACTGCTGCCAAGGGCTAAGACAGTGTACATGACCTGAGCAGCATCAGAGGTTCATGTTGATGTCCATGGTCTGTACTGTCACTGGAGACCAAGCTGACGTCTGTGGCATGTGCTTATGTCAGAGATCATGTGGATCATGATCTATGCTGTTGCCATGTATAAATCCACGATCCATGCTCCTGCTGACTATAAAGGATAAGGAAGCTACTTTTGTCATGGCATTGATAACCACTGACTAAAAGTTGAGAAAGAGGGGCGTAGAAGGCTTCTATGACAACCCCTATCCCCCCACACCCCCATCCCCCAAAAGTAACAGCTTAGACAGAAAGCCATCAAAGAGAAATCTTAACATTTGTCATAAGGATGCTGAAGTGGAACTCTCCGCACCTGGTGGCTTCTGTGGGGAGGGCATGGGAAGACAGGGTTGTATAGGTGGGTACAGACCCATTTTTCTTTAAGGAGCTAGCCACTGGGAGTTTGACCATAATTCAGTGACTATATGGGCAACAAAAATTGTAATTGCTTTTTTTTTCTTTTTCTTTTCTTTTCTTCTTCTTCTTCTTCTTTTTTTTTTTTTTTTTAAAGGGGGGGGGGTCACAAGGGTAGGGGAAGCAGACCTGGGAGGACTGGGAAGTGAGTGTTCTCAGGGTTCTTGATGCGAAATTCCCAAATACCAATAAAAGTATTATTGAAAAAAATCTCTTATGTGACATTATTTTACTATGAACCACTAAACATTCCAAGCTTCAGCTCAGTCAGCAAAATTACTTTCCTGGAGAATTCTTGCCATCTTGTGGTGATGGGTAAGCAATGTCTGTGATCAGCATCTCCATCCACATGATGGACAAGGAGCGGCCTCTTACAACGCATGAGTTCTGTTGCTCTAAATAACTTTCAGAGAGTTCACACATGTCAAAAATCTCCATAACCGAGAAACTCCCAGATTGTACCACTTCTTATGCTGTACAATCTGCATGTGTTTGAGATTGAAACTTGCCCTGTGTGTCCCCAAAACCATACAGTCCATGGAAGCTGAGTCCCCTGTTTTTCTTCCCTGCCCTAACACACCCTCATTCTTAGCAAGACAGGACTTCATAAATATTTATTGAGTTGTTATAATTAATTAACATTCAGGTAATCAAGAAGGCAAACTGATAAATCCTGTATTCAGTGCTGCCCATTTTATTGATGTGTATCTGAAAAAATGTATTCAGATGTATCCTTGCTGAAAATTTTGTAAAAGGAATCACAGATGCTGCTAAGGACATTTGATGTTAGGGAAGCTGTAGGCCTGAGCTATAATGATTTATCAGTTCATTTTGACTATTTCTTTACTCTCCTTATCAATATATTCATTATGAACATATATTTTAATTTCATTTTACTTTTTAATATTTTAAATTGAATTAGAATTACATCATTTCCTTCATCCCTTTCTACCCTTCAATTCCTCACAATTATACTCCCTTAAATCCCTGCATGTTGCCCTCCTTCTCAAGCTGATAACCTTTTTTAAATTAAATGTATTTATTTATCTTATATCCCAACTGCAGCTTCCCCTCCCTCCTCCCCTCCCATTCTCTCCTCCATCTCCCC
>CABHPQ010159862.1:3817-65488 GCA_902168405.1 Peromyscus aztecus
TGTGTGTGTGTGTGTGTGTGTGTGTGTGTGTGTGTGTACACCTATGGGTTGTTATATGTGTCAGCCAGAGGTCAACCTCAGGCATTGTTCCTTAGGAGCCATCTAACTTGAATTTTTAGGTGGGGGTCTCTGTGGTCTAGAGCTCACCGAGGTAGGCTAGACTGGCTGGCCAGCAAGTGCCAGGGAGATCTGCTTGTCTGTCTCCCCACTAGAATTGCAAGCACACCGTGCACCCCACTCGGCTTTTTTTGGGGGTGGAGGTTATCAAAATCAGACCCTCATGCTTGCACGTGCTGTTATTCAGAAATAACTTATCGTTCCTGATTTTCTTCCCCCTCAATACTGGACTGTTTGCTTCTTGAGCACAGACTTTTGTAGACTGCAACAGGGTGTTGTTGCAATGTCAAAGGTTGGAAATGCTCTCAAGTTGTTCCAGATTGACCAAATGGGTTTTTTTTTTGTTTTTGTTTTAAAATCAGTTCTGGACCTAATGCATCTAAGTGGTCTTTTTTACTTTTCATGATTAACCTGATTTGTGTTTTGAGGCTCTAACTTTACAAAGTATGGTTGAGCAAATAAAGTTTTTTTTTCTCTTCCTTTTCTGGAGACAGAACTCTATCTCCTGAGTTCCCATATGGTACAAACCTGGCTACATGCAGACTGCCAGTGGTTCAGCTAAACAAAGCCTGGGGTACATAGTAGGTGCGGTCTCGCAGAGTGCACTGTCCTTTATGTCTTTCTTGGAGGAGACCGGTGGGAAAGAGGCTGGAGTATAAGGAGGCTAGCGAACTGGGGTGGAGTGGTTTTCGGGAGTAGCCGGGACGAGCATTACTCCTTTGGCTCACAATCTTTGAAGGGCAGTTCTCCTAGAATACCTTTGCACGCCAGGTCTAGCTGACCCCCATTGCCAACTTGTCTGTTGCAGAGGGGCTGCTGAGTGAGGAAGAAGGGGCTGTCCTCCGTGAGGAAGAGGACGACCAGCCTGCTGTGGCTGACATGGCACTGTTCCCAGGCCTGTCAGAATCTGACAGTATATCCCGGAGTCCCCGCGGAGAAGAGGAGGAGGAGGTAGAGGAAGAGGTAGAGGAAGAGGAAGAGGAGGAAAACGTTGGGGAGAACCAGCTGTTGGAGGAAGATGAGCAGTTGCCTCCTCCGGTGCTTCCCTGGAGGCGTCACCTCTCCCTGGGGGGTCGACACCGAGGTGACAAACCTGCCCACCGCCGTTTCCACCGGCTCCATCACCCCATGGCCATGGACCTCGGGGAACTCGACAGCCTGATGGCCAGCATCATGGACGCGCCCACCATCTGCCCGGACTGCGGGGAGAGCTTCAGTCCGGGCGCCGCCTTTCTGCAGCACCAGCGCATCCACCGCCTGGCTGAGGCCGCTGCGGTGGCCAGCCTGGAGCCCTTCGGCCTGGCGGCCGAGTGCGGCGGGGTGGTGGGGATGATGGGCATGGGCGTGGCCGGCGGCTTCGGGGCGGGGCCCGCGCTGGCCCGGCCCCCTCGCGAGAAGCCCTTCCGCTGCGGCGAGTGCGGCAAAGGCTTCAGCCGCAACACCTACCTGACCAACCACCTGCGGCTGCACACGGGCGAGCGGCCCAACCTGTGCGCGGACTGCGGCAAGAGCTTCAGCTGGCGCGCCGACCTGCTCAAGCACCGGCGCCTGCACACGGGCGAGAAGCCCTACCCGTGCCCGGAGTGCGGCGAGGCCTTCAGCCTCAGCTCGCACTTGCTCAGCCACCGGCGCGCGCACGCGGCGGCCAGCGGCGCGGGCTCAGCGGCGCACGAAACCCTTCCCGCACTCCCCGCACGCGAAGGGCCGCAGCGCCGCCGAGCCCGCGCCGCTGGCCGCCGCGTGCGGGGAGTGCGGGAAGGGTTTCGTGCGCCGCTCGCACCTGGCCAACCACCAGCGCATCCACACGGGCGAGAAGCCGCACGGCTGCGGCGAGTGCGGCAAGCGCTTCAGCTGGCGCTCGGACCTGGTGAAGCACCAGCGCGTGCACACGGGCGAGAAGCCCTACATGTGCTCCGAGTGCGGGGAGACCTTCAGCGTCAGCTCGCACCTCTTCACGCACAAGCGCACGCACTCGGGCGAGCGGCCCTACGTGTGCCGCGAGTGTGGCAAGGGCTTCGGCCGCAACTCGCACCTCGTCAACCACCTGCGCGTGCACACGGGCGAGAAGCCCTTCCGCTGCGGCCAGTGCGAGAAGCGCTTCAGCGACTTCTCCACGCTCACGCAGCACCAGCGCACGCACACGGGCGAGAAGCCCTACACGTGCATCGAGTGCGGCAAGAGCTTCATCCAGAGCTCCCACCTCATCCGCCACCGCCGCATCCACACCGGCAACAAGCCCCACAAGTGCGCGGGCTGCGGCAAGGGCTTCCGCTACAAGACGCACCTTGCGCAGCACCAGAAGTTGCACGTGTGCTAGGGCGGGCGGTCCCAAACGAGGCCGCTCTGGGAGTAGACGGCTTGGTTACTGATCCTGTAGATGTGGGGGAAGGGACGGGAGGGACAGCCCAAGAGTGTCTGGGGTGGGGGGGTGTGCTTTTAATGTTTGCCCCCTGCTCCCCCATAAGGGGACGGTTAGTAAGAGTTGTTATTTCGAGGTGCCTACCTCCTCCATGGAAGTAACTCTTAGGAGATGTGCTTGAGTTGATGGCTTACTTAAATACACACTGTAAGGAGTGAAGGGCTTGGGTGAACAGATGCTTGGAGGACCCCCCGAGGAAGGGGATGTGGGTGGAGAGGCTTGGGCTGCCATGTTTGTGGGAACCGGGGGAGGTGGCTGGTGTAGAGTTATGGGGGTACAGTAAAGCGCGGGTAGGACTAAGCCTGTGACACCGCTCACCCTCAGCTCTAGCCAGACCCTTCTCATCCCTATAGAAGAGGGTGCTTCTATCCACTTCACTTCCCATGAGCCACGGTTAGCTGCTATTTTGAGACATCCAGGGAAAGTCGAGCAGAGAAACTGCACAATTGCTCCAAGGGGCAACCTCGGGTTTAGAAATCCACTAATAACTGGTTCCCAGATTTCTAAGGAAATCCTGCACTTGGTTCTGTCTGTTTGGGTCTCGGGTGTCTAGGTGGATGGATGACCCTGACCCATGTGTAAGTCAGGACTTGCCCCGTCTTAGTCCAGCTTCAGGAGGATGGAAGACCACCATCAACGGCGGCCTGAGAAACCTGTTCACAAAAGTCAGCTCGCTCAGTTTTGCTGGCTTTGTGTGGAAAACGCAAGAAAGCTGAGTTCCCAGGATGGGATGCCTTTATTTGCATGTGTGTGCCCTGACCCCAAGAACCCCAACTTCTGCACAAAATAGTGAGGGATCTAGTCCAGACAGGGGTTTCCTTTTTCCCTTCCGTATGAGAGGCACGGATTTACACATGGAGGGTACAGACGGGGAGAGGTGGGAATGCAAAATTGCCAAATAGCACAAACAATGAATGTTTTCTAGTTAGATAGATGCCAAAATAGCACTTTTGTATTTACGAAGTGTTTTATGCTTTCTAATGATTGCTAGTGTTTCTCACGTGCTTGTGAGGTAAATCAGTATTACAAACTCTGTCTTGGGGGAAGGTCTGGGGTAGGAGTGTGGCAAGCCTCTTGAATGAAGGCCGAGGACTTCGAATGGTAGAGCCTGACCTTTTGTGTTCTCCAGCTCTGTTGCTAGGATGCGTTACGTCCTCTGATTTATATAATACAGTAAGAACACTGAGCATTCTTGTGCTTGACGGAAGACATAAAGCCTAGAAGGACCAAAGATGTCCTTATTGACAAAGCTGGCCTTTGTCACCTGATTACAGTGTCCTCACTATGTTCTGTTTCTTGGAGGGAATTGCTGTAGTCAAATGACTTGTGTAGATTTTGGTTACACTGAAAATCCCTCCCCTAGATTAGCCTGTAGAAGTTAGTGTTGTGTGGCAGGCGGTGAAGTTTTCTTCACTGAAAGTGTTTTGCCCTAGACTGTTCATGGGAGTCTCAAACTGTTGGACACAGTTGAAGGGGGGAAACTATACAGTTGTTTCTACAGTTTTAGTGAAGTTCCTGTGAATGCTAGTGATTTATACTTGATCATTTATATTTTAGTAATAATCTTGCTTTGGGGGCTGTAGGAAAGCATGTTTTTTTGTCATTTTAAGTACACTTAAAAAATCTGGAGAACACCTGGGCTTGTATATTGCCTGCTGATCTTGACCACTAAATCTGTTTATTGTTGTTCACAGATGGAAATCAGACACTCACGCTAGGGATAGTTTTGTAAAACTCTAATTCTCTTCCAGTTTTCTTTTAGTGAAGAGTTAGCACGTGCAAAGTCTGTGCCCATGATTTATTCTGACTCTTGCAGTCTGAACGCCAAGTGTATGAGACCTACTTAAAACAACACAGCCAATTTGTAAGTGATCTTTAATATTTTTTTTTCTTTTGAGACAAGGTCTCTCTACATAGCCCTGGCTGTCCTAGAACTCACTCTGTAGACCAGGCTGACCTTGGACCCAGAGATCTACCTGCCTCTGCTCCTCAAGTGCTAGGATTAGAGGCAAGTGCCACTATGACCGGCTTATTATTATTATTTTTGTACACATCTACCTCTTCTGGCTGTTTTAAGTTCTCTCAAGTGTGTGCCAATGAAATTGCATCCAACTTTTGATTCTTCATATGTTTTCCGGCCACTTGATGGGCTTTGTTTTGTGGTTTTTCCTTCTGTCGTTACCATTACACACACAGTCCAGCCGCTGTCATGTGCTGCATTTCAGCAGCTTTAGAGAGCGGGTTCAGTGGGGAGCAGATCTTCAAGCTGGTGTGAAGTAATGGCAGTAGAAATCTTTGGCCTCCTCTTCTTTCCATTGCCACGGGTAATAGCCTCAGCTCCTTTGTTATCCCTTGGCTGAGCAAACCCTTCAGCACTGACCATGCACTGCTTACATACAGGGGTGTATTTAAGATGTGATTCCGTTTCTCTTACTTCTTCAGGGAACATACCCGCATTAAGTGAGATTCCACGCACCCAGGTGGTTAGTTCTCGTCTTCCGACTTAGGATAATAGTGTTTTCTCAGAATACCCTGGTGACTGTGGTTCGTGCTTGAAAGGATTCCCGCCCCAACTCATTACTGATGCTGGAGGCCTTTGCACTGTTTATTTCCTGGGGAGTTTGGTCAAAAGCAGGTTCCCTTTGCTGTCCTTTACTAAGCAAAACTCGGTGCAGTTTATGGGCTTAAATGACTTAGTTCTGAGGTGGAAGAAGATAAGCAGCCCTTTGAGCCACGTGGTGTCTTTACAGTCTTGAGGCTGTATATATGTGAAAAGTGAAAATTAAAAAAAAAAAAAAACTATGTTCATAGACAATCTGAACTGTGTTTCTGAAGTTTGTGCACACATTTCATTGTAGTGCTATTTTACATTTGTTTGTTAAAGTAGTAAGTAATTTAATGATCCTAAGAGTACCAGATTCTGTGTGAGTGTGCTTGTGTATGTGAGAATTGCCTTGTTTTCAGGCTGTTCTATTTAATGATTGTCCCTTGGACAGCATCCTGGTGTTCAGCAACGAATATGGGATACTTGTCATTAAATTCCTCTCAGTCTTTTATCATTTTTCTTTATTATCTGTCTCACATATGACTCTTTGTAAATGAAATTTTATTGGAATACAGTTACACCCAGGCAGCCATGCTTACAAACTGTCTACGGAGACTTTCATGCAAAGCTGAGTAATTGTGACAGAAACCACATGGGCCACAGTTCTCAAATATTTACTATCCTACCTTTAAGAGCACAGTCTAGTGGGGTATAGGGGGGTGTAGGGGGCATGCAACAAGAGGCTGCGACAGGATGGGTGCTGGTGTGAGGCCAGCCTCATCTGTGTAGTAAGGCACTGACTCAGAATTGGTTTCTGTTGATTTGTATATGTATTTATGCACCCCTATGTCCTAGTTTGCTTTCTATGGCTGTGATAAAACACCGTGACCCAAACCAGTGTGGCCAGGAAAGGGTTTACATGACTTCTTCCAGTCACAGTCCATCATGAAAGGAGGGCAGGGCAGGAACCTAGAGGTGGGAACCGAAGCAGAGGCTGTGGAGGAACATTGCTGGCTGTTGGCTTGCTCTGCTTGTCCCTCCCACCATCAATCATTATTAAGAAAATACCTCAGAGACTTGCCCACTGGCCAATCTTGCGGAGGCATTTTTCTCAGTCGAGGTTTCCTCCTCCCAGATGACTCCATTTTGTGTCAAATTGAAACAACCTAACCAGCACAATTGGCTCCTTGTTCTTGACACAGATACACCGCTCTTAAACCAGTGCTGTCTCCATTGTTTGTTACCAAGATCTTGTTAATGTCACTATATAAAGCAGTGTAACTTTAAAAGCCCCACCATCTGTAAAATATTCAAACACTTTGAAATCTCCAGCTCTTTAAAATATCCAAAGGCTCTCAAATGTGGGCTCCTGTACAACAACAAAAAAATAAGGTCCGTACTTTCTTATTCCAAAGAGAAAAACCAGGGCACACTTTGAATTAGACCAAGGCAAACCCTGAATCCACCAGTATAAACACCTCGGTGTTGGCTGTGTGGAACTCACTCATGATCTTCTGGTCTCCAAAAGGCGTGGGCTTATGCATATACACAATTGCTGGAGTTGCCGAGTCCTGCACTAGAACATTGGGGGGATCCCCATCATCTTGGAAATAGTTAATGGCTGAAGTTCAAGTAGTTTGCACATTCTTAGCAGTAACTCGGCACAGCACAGTGAGGCTAGTGTGCCTTTGGAGTAGTGGGGATGTTTCCGTGTTGTTTACCACTGCTCCCCATTCCCAGAGAACTGCTTTCACTCTCACCAATGTGGCGATGGTAGTGGTGGTGGTGGTGGTGGTTTGATGGAAGGTTCAAGAAAAATTAGTTATTGAGAAGGGAAGAGACAATAATATGTATTCCGGAATCTCATAACAGAATTTCTCTTGCTTTGATTCTCAATAATTCAAATGAATGATTATTGATAATACCCAAGGGACCTCACAGCTAGACTGAACTTTTGCTAAAAATGGCTTAGCTCAGTGGTTCTCAATCTGTGGGTCATGACACCCTTGGAGGTTGAACAACCCTTTCACAGGGTCACCTAAAAACAACACCGGAAAACACAGATATTTGTGATTCCTGACAGCAGCAAAATTACAGTTACAAAGTAGTGATGAAAATAATTTTCTGGTTGGGGGTCACCACAGTATGAAGAAGTGCATTGAAGGGTTGCAGCATGAGGAAAGTTGAGAATCGTTGCCTTAGCTTGTCTGGGCCTAGCCACCTGAAAACACTGACTTAGCAGCTCCCAGGGAAGGTACCTGGAAAGCAGAAAAAGATTATGAGAATGTATCACCTTATCTTTCAGCGTTTCACAGTGACCTCCTTGTTTAGATGATCCAGAGTCCTTTCCCTACTCAGCAGGGCCATGGGAAGCCAAAGAGAGCTAGGTTTCTCGCCAAGCCTGGCTTGGCTTGAAGCATTAACCAGAGCAGCTACTGGTCCACAAGCATCTCAGGAAAAGGAAATCAAACCCAGAGCTTTGGCATGGGTGAGCCTAATAAAGGATGGCCTTGCACTTCTGATTCTTCCGGCCTCTAGCTCCCAAGTGCTGGGATGACAGCTGTATGCTATCACATCTGACTACTAGTGATTGAACCCAGGGTTTCATCTAGGCTAAACAAGCACTGCGCCAACTGAACTAATCCCCAACCCACAGGTAAGCCTCTCTTAGTGGAGGGCAGCAGGGCCAGCGAGGTATGGTGGCATAAACTTGTGATCCTATCACTCAGGAGACTGGTACTGGAGTATCATGAAATTTTAGGCTTCAAATAACAATTGGAAGACTGCAAAACAAACAACATCAGGAAATTCTTGTTTCCTGGGATCAGTGTAGAGTTGCCCAGATGTTGATGGGGCAACCTCTGCATGGTGCAGACTTACTTTGCACACCTTGGAATTCTCCAGTTTGATGAATTGAGGCTAGACATGCTTTTACTAAACTTGGGGAGGTTTTTGTGACTTCATTATCTAAATCTGAATATCAGTTAATTGAGGTGAGCAGGGTAGATTTTTCGCCATCAAGTAGCAGGTGTCTTGAGCAAGACTCTGGCCTTTCTATGAGCCTGTTTGATAGGCAGATACCACCATTATTGGCTATCCCCTCTGTGACAGTCTAGTGACTGTCCAAGGGCTTCAGTCTCACCCAGGAAAGACCAGAGCTCATGACCTGCTGACGTGAGCAGTCAGTGCCACCATGGACTGGCTTTCCTGAACTCCTCCTTGCCCCAGGCCCTTCACAGTCCTTGGAGGAGTATGATGGCCCTTCACTAATAGGTGTGAATGCCAATGGGGTGGAGAAGTGGGAAACTGTATTCTCATGCCACTTTGCTTTCATGCAACACTCCAACTTAAAGATTCAGGACTTAAGAGAAAACCGAGCTTCACTATTTTGGAGGAGGCAGAACATGTAAACCATCTTTTAGTCGCCCAGTGCCTTCGAGGCCCCCAGGAAGCAAGGCCTCACCTACTCTCTTCTTAGCTGAGGGCTGGCAAAGTAGCATTCTAGGTGGGGTCAGAGTCCACTGTGGAGCGTCACACCAGACAGCCTCCGAACCATTTCCCAACACCCTGTTCATCCTGTCCCTCAGGTCTCCTTCCTTCCCTCCAATCTTATTCTGGGATAGATTTGAGAAATAGCTGAGCACGGGTTGTCAGTGCGGGGTTCCTGTGGTGGCCCCCCAGAATCCTCAGACTAGGAAGTTGATAGGCAAGTTAGAGTAACCACACTGTCTTGTGACAGGTGCCTGGCAGAGAGAGACGCGTCTTCCCTCCTTGGACCCTGACGACTGCTGGGGGAAGGGGAGCTCAAAGCAGAATGACCTAGGGACAGGTGGATAGAGAAATGGGATGTGTCAGGCAGCCCCGGTGGAGGTATGGTGTGTCTGGAGCATGTTCCAATGTTGGTAAAAGGCAGATAATGTGACGCAGTCCCCCAGCTTCTGGCTGCATTCCATCCCCCAGCCTAGTGAGCAGTCAGTGCCACCATGGACTGGCTTTCCTGAGCTCCTCCTTGCCCCAGGCCCTTCACAGTCCTTGGAGGAGTATGATGGCCCTTCACTAATAGGTGTGAATGCCAATGGGGTGGAGAAGTGGGAAACTGTATTCTCCATCCCCCAGTGTGTTCCTAGCCCTGTGCTCACTGGTCTATACTCTCCCCTTTTCATCTCCAGCCATGCTAGCCTTTTCTTTATTTTCAAATGAGTAGAGAAATTGGGGTTCAGCCCAACTCTGCTGCTGATGGCTTGGTGTCTTAGTTAGGGTTTTATTGCTGTAAACTCTTATAAAGGAAACCATTTCATTGGGGCTGGCTTACAGTTCAGAGGTGTAGTCCATTATCATCATGGTGGGAAGCATGGCGGCATGCAGTCAGACATGGTGCTGGAGATGTAGCTGAGAATTCTACATCTGGATCAGCAGGCAGCAAGAAGAAAGAGACACTGGGCCTGCCTTGAGCTTCTGAAACCTCAAAGCCCACTCCCAGTGACACACTTCCTAATAGTGCTGCTCCCTGTGAGCTTATGGGGGCCATTTTCATTTAAACCACTACACCCGAGCAGGCTTAAGTCTGTTCCTTCACCTCAAAAGCCTGAAAGAGCCCATTGTGTCAGGCTGGAAGAAAGATGATCACAGTCAGCATTGGTGGCACATTTTGGCCACTAAATGTAAAGTTATGTCTGGGGCTCCGTATAGACCCTTAAGCCAAGCATAGGGCCCTGCACACCAATCCTGTGCTCCACAATGACTTCCATACTCCAGCAAGTACAAAAGCAAGTGCTTTAGAGGCTCTCAAGTGTTCTTCTGCATCCATGGCCAGTGTCCATGCCAGGATGCCAACAGGCTAGAGCCTCTCAGGCTCCTGGAGGCCCCAGCAACCATGCTGGCGGGACTGGGTTCGCTGGTGCAGATTCTTGTGTGGACAACTGAGGGGCCACTATACTTGTCACTGACAGGGAGCTTTAGGGCTGCAGAGCTGGTTCTTGACTGAGTCCACAGCAACCCAGGGTCCCCTGCCTTTGGGGACAGTAGGCATTCTCTTTGCAAGCACCTCCCCTTTCCTCTACTCTTCAGGTTTCAGAAGACGGTCCCTATCCCAGGCTCATTACCATTATGTGAGATTTTGGCTGCCAAAAAGGGAGAGAATTTCCAGGCATGGTGGCACACACCTTTAATGCCAGCACTCTGGAGGCAAAGGCCAGCAGATCTCTGTGAGTTCGAGGCCAGCTTGGTCTACAAAGTGAATTCCAGGACAGCCAGGGCTATAGTGAGAGACCCTGACTTGCTGGGGGTGGAGGGCAACTTCCTCCCAATGTCAATGTTGTGTAAAGTATTTCCCTCCAGAGGGACTGACTCCTACTTTCCCCGAAGGTGTCCATGAATTGAAGAGGTTGTAAGATTTGTCAACTTTTGAAGTCAGATTTTCCCTCCCCCTTTTTAATAGTATAGCAATGCCATAGACATTATTTTAGAACTTTATTGAATTTCCACCTTGTTACAAACTTTGTAGCTGGCTTTTGCCTTCATGGAAGTCTTCTCTATTTTCTTTTCAGGTTTGTCTACACACACACACACACACCCCTCCACCTCCCTCCACCCTCTCCTCTCCCAGTATTGTGACCCTCACTCCCTGACAGCTAATGTCAGCGATCTTCCTCCTGTGCATCCCAGGTCCTGAAAGGATGACTCGGTAAGGTTCACTGAAATGTTGAGGTCACTTTGGTTGAGGTCACATTTTCCTTTGTCATCAAAAACAGTCTGCTCCCTCCCCGTCCTTTCAGCTGTCTTCCGTTTCCTTCAGCCGCTTTTGCTCTATCTCACTGTCTCACCCATCTCTGCATCTGTTCTCCCTCCTCCCCACCCTTCCCTTCCGCTCCCTCCCCTCCCTCCACTTCCAGTTCTTTCTTTCCTTTCACCCCTTCCCACCCTTCCTTTCCTTCCCACCCTCCCCCTTCCCTCTCCTCCTTTCTTTTCCTTCTTCTGGGCCCTCTTGTGCCAAGCATTGGTGGCACACATGATTTAGGATGGACACACACACACACACACACACACACCTCACATAGAATGAGTTTACCCACAGAGTGTGACTATTCAGAGAAGCAAGCAGAATACATGAATTAATAAGGGCAATGTGATTAGATATGCAGGAGACAGGCAGTGAAAAGAGAATTTCTAGCTAGTGAGTGAGTTAGCTCAGGCCAGCTGGGCACCTTCTAAACAGAAGGAATACTGTGTCCTGCATGGCCATATGGAAAAGCATGGTGTGTGGAGGAAGCTTCAAGTTTCGGGAATTGATGAACCATGGAAGGGAGTGACAGAGGGATCAGATAAGGATGTAATGGATGACTATCCAGGCAGTAAGACCTGAATGGGGGAGGAGGCAAGGGATGCTGATAACTGCAGCAAAGCTAGGCTGCCAGAGAGAGGAGAAAGCACGCAGGGTTTGGAGTTCCAGCAGAAGGGACTGAATGCTTGGATTCTGGCTTCACTTCTGTCGCTGTGACAAATTCCCTGGCCAGAAGCTGAATAAGGGGGAAAGAGTTTGGTGTAGTGTCACAGGTTAGGGTCTGTCATTCTGGGGAAGTCAAGGCAGGGACTTAAGAGACTGGTCACATCACATACACAGTCAGGAGCAGGAAAGTGCAAATGCATCCATGCCGCCTGCTTGCTGCTTCTGGTCCCCTTCGCTTTCTTCGCTCTCACACCTTCTCACGTTGATTAAGAACAGCCATGCAAGCAGGCCAACCTGGTCTACATAATTCCTCCTTAAAGACTGCCTTCCCAGGTGATTCTAGGCCCTGTCAAGACGATGATTAAAACTAACCAGCAGAGGGCACTGTGTGACATCAGATTGCATCTGCTGCATGTGCCCAAGGATCTGCAGTGAGGACAATTAATCATTCCTGGTGTCTCTTCCCAAGCTTGCCTTACTAGACCTGAATTCCATTTGCTACAGTCACATGCATCAGGCCTCCACTTTGCTGCAGTCACATGCATCAGGCCTCCACTTTGCTGCAGTCACATGCATCAGGCCTGCACTCTGCTGCAGTCACATGCATCAGGCCTCCACTTTGCTGCAGTCACTGCATCAGGCCTTCACGTTGCTGCTACACTTGGAATTTCCCATCATCTTTTCTCATCCATCTGCCCCAGGATGCTTTCCAAGAAGCTGAAGTTAAATACTTCCTGCTTTCCATAGCGTATTGAGTGGTGGCTGGGGCCTGTCCCCTGCCTGCCATTATTCATTGCTAAAGCTGACAGTATATACTTCCCTCATCCAGCAGGAATACTGACCTCCCTTAGCACCTGACATTCTCAGGACACTGTGCACCTTTCTGTCTAGAGCCCCTATAATTGTCACATTTTTCTCTCTACTAGACTGTAAGTGTGGATCAGAGATGGAGCACTGGGGCCAGGGCCCCGGGTTCACCATCAAATACATTTTCTCAGATTTCATACTTCTTTTCCATCAGATTGCATCTCTTTAAAAGTAAAGCTCATATCGAGTTTTCTAAGGTTCAGATTTCGATGAGGTGTGTACATAGGACTGACACCAAGGGGAAACAGTTGAGTCACTGTAACCTCCCACCATCTGGTTAAGAAACAGGATCCACACTCAGCTGAGGAGCAGGGCCACTCCCCCTCTTCCTTGAGCTGTGTGGTGTCACTCTGCTGCCCAAAGCCCACACTCCAGTATTTGGAGACGAGAGAACAAGCATTGTCTCTGGACATTCTCCTGCAGTTGGCCTCTTAAACAGACCATCTACTGAACACTCTTCTGGGTCCCCAGAGGCCACCATTGCCTAGTGTTCAGTTGAGTCTGGCACCCAGGACATACACTGTCTCTTAACAAATCCTGCTAAGTGGTGTCCAGCCTCCTTACTCACTGGCCCTCCTCCTGCCCCACCTGCACATTCTTTTGCACCATCTCTCAGGCTGTCCTCCCTGCATGGACCACCTGACACTCCTTTAAAGTCCCGCCCTGTATCTGAAGCTTTCCCAGACACCTTCTGTTCAACTCCATTCCCTTCCATCATTTGCACATCACACTTAAACCTGGGGGTGAGCACTTCTCTGTGTTTCCCTTATTCCTTGGCCACAGACTGCAGAATCCAATGGAAAGGAGGAGGAAGCTCACAGGCTGGGGAAGCTGACAATCTTCCTGTGCCTTTACTGCCTCCTTGTGGTGGATTGCATGCAGTACATGGCTCCTGTGTGTAGGAGCTCTAACTGCCACCAGCAACTCTGTATCCAGACTGAGTAGGGAAGGGGGTGAGTGGGTCTTTGTTATCCAAAGGATTCTATGGCCTTATGCTTGTCAGGCTAGATGCACAAACCAGGTCACTCTCCTTTTTTTCCACTCACCCTTGTTAGACCTTGGAAGACTGCTTTCTTCTGAGAAAATGGCCCAGTGAATTCAATGAGGGATTTAGGTTGGCTGAAATCAATATTGAAGATTGTTTCTCCTACCCCACCATACCCTTTCCTTCTGAGCTAATGGAACAGGCTTGTGGAAGGTGTTCAGTTTACCCTGGGCTCGTGGACACTCACTCTGTGTAAGATGCCTGGTGTGTACGAGCTCCAGTCCTCAGCTGCCCCCAACCTGGGAGCCAGGTGAGAGCTCTTACTTGTGTCCTTGTGGGTGGTGTGAGCATCTCCCCTCCCTCTGAGAGAGTGAATGCTGAAGCTACATCCTCAGTGAGTGTCCTCTCAAAGAACTGATGGATGAGGAGTCAAAACAGAAACATGTAGCTAGAAATCGTCCTTGGAATTTACTGTTATTCTCAGAAACAGGTGACTCTTCCTTTTATACCATAGAACACTGTCCAGTGAGCCAAACTAGGGCTCTCTCGGCCTGGCAGGGCAAAGGAAGCAGAACTGGCTGACAAAGGCAGAGCATCCACTTCCAGATGACCCCTTGCTAATGTGAAACCATGTGGGCTTCCTAGGCTATAAATGGCCTGCTTGAAAATGGTGCTTGTTTCTCTCTCTTGATACTGTAGTAACCAGGAAAACACTCTTAGGTTTGGTTTGCTGTATAGAACTTCAGCATGGTCTTGTCTCCTGATCCTCATACAGAAGCTCAGTCTCAATCAGTGTCATTCTATGAACATTAATCAATGTGGGGTGAGAAAGAAGTTTTGATGCTGGATGAGACTTTCATGTTGTCTGTGATACCAAAGGCAGGTGAGTTAGTACCCAATTGTGACAAGAGACAGTTTTCTTTCCTCTATACTGTGTCCCCACAGCTCCCTCAGGTTTATGATGTCTGGTGAGCAGACAGGGCCTCTTTCAACTGTGGGTTCTGTAGTCAGCTACTGACTCTGTTACAGACTCTGAGCAAGATGTTGTCTGTGACCTAGTGATGCTGAACTGAGGCACTCCAGGTTAATCATCTAGTCTGTGCTTGGGCCCACCTCTGTGGGAGTGACATTCTGTTTCTGTTCTGACTATGGCCTTAACTGGATATAGAAAGGAAAGCTGGAATCAAGATTCACCAAAACAAACCCTGGATTAGGCATGAAACCTTTTTATTGTTCTTTTCTTTGAACTTCATGAAGCAATGGGAATTTTCTCAGACAAGCAATGCTTTGGGACTGTGAGAGGGGAAATGGAAACATTGATGAAATTCTAAGTTACAAAGGCTCTGGGCAGTTCAGCCTCAGAAACTGAGCCTTTGGTCATAGCCACTGTGGCACAGCCTGTGTGTCTCTGGGCAAGTGCTCAGGGCAAAAGTTTGGGACTGGGCCAGTGCCTGGCAAGGCTTTGGTGACCTGAAGACAAGATGGCCTGTATGTCAAAGGGAAGTGTAGGAGTTGGGTTGTGTCTTAGACCCTTTCTGGAGGATCTGACAACTTCAGGGCCATGTCCCTGCCATAGGCACATCACTGAGTCTTTGTGTTCAGTGTCCCCTTGTGCTGCTCCACTAGTGACCCGATCCACTGTGAAGTTTTCTGTCTGGCTTCCTCCCAGCTGACAGGTGGCTCATAGCCCAGATCTCGCTGAGCTTTCTTATAGGAGAAGGTGAACACACTATTTGTCATTGTGACCAAGCAGCGGTTAAAAGGAGGCTGGTAATTGTAGACTGGACGCAGCAGGAAGCTCACAGTTTCCAACAGGAAGGCAAGCCAGTAGAGCATGGGCAGAGGAAGGCTCCAACTGGAATCAATGTGAATGCCCCAGTTCTTGCTCAGGACATAATTTAAATCAACAAAGCTTTGGTGAGGGGTGTCATCTGTGATGTAGTAGAACTGACCTTGGATGTTTGGTGACTTCTGGGGGTCTCGTAGGCCCCTGGCTGCCAGAATGTGTGCCCAGGCTGCATTACTCACAAACACTGGGTTGACGACAGAGAATCTGGCAAAATTGTCAAGTACGCCATTGTTCTTGAGTGCTCTATGCACTGCGTTTGAATTGTGTTGGCTCCCTTCCCCATAGATGAATGAGAGTCTTAAGGCACAAGTATGCAAAGTGCCACCATCTTTCAGGCTGCACCCATTGGCTGCCAGCACTGCCTTCTCAGCCATCTTTTTGCTGTATGGGTAGGGATTAGACCATGTGCTTTCATGATTCTCTTCTTCGCAGCCGTTCTGGATGATGTCCTTGTAGGAGTTTGGTCCAGCCACAGACACTGAGCTGCTATAGATGAAGATGGGGACACTGGCTTCCACACAAGCATCCAACAGGAGCTGAGTACCTGAGTATGGGAAGTTCACCATTACTGTTAGGAAAGAAGCTGAAGGGTCCACTGTGGAGTCATATTCATCCCCACCTCAACCCCAATGGAAGGACTACTACAGATCTAAATACATTCTTACCTGATCTTGACTCAAATTGCCATTCTATAGACACAGAATAACCCCCAAATTAAAAGAGGTGACATTTAGATTCTGAAAAACAGGGATTTCTAGGTTTCTGAGTTTATAGAGCTATCTCTCTTTTTCTCTGTCTCTCCCTGTCTCTCTATCTCTGTGTTTCTCTTTCTCTCTCTGTTTGAATATAATTATTTTTCTTTTCAGTGTTGGGATCACACCTAGTCTCTTCCACATGGTAACAAGGCCCCTCCCACTTAGCCACTGTCCTAGTTAGCTTTCTGTTGCTGTGATAAACACCATGACCAAAGGAATGTGGGGAGGCAACAGTTTATAAGGCTTCTATGTTCCCATCACAGTGTGTCCCTGAGGAAAGTCACCCAGGAACAAAGGCAGAAACCATGGAGGAATGCTCTTTACTGCTTTGCTTCCCATGTGCTCAGCTTGTTTACCTGTATAACTCAGGACCACCTGCCTAGGGGTGACACACCCCACAGTGAGCTGGGCCCTCCCATATCAATCACTGATCCAGAAAATAACCCACAGATATAATCCCTGGCCATTCTGATGGGAGCCATTTCTTAGCTGAGGTTCCCTCTTTTCAGGTGACTACTATGAATCAAGCTGACTAAAATGAAAACCAGCCTTTTTATTCTGTAAAGGACTTCCCTAGATTTTTATTCTGGGAAATTATTCCTTTATGTTTTCTAGAAACTGACATCAAGAAATTCCCATTATTTTGAGGACTTTGCTCAGTGATTGAGACTTTGCCTTTTGTGTAGGATTGATCCCTGAAACAACAACAACAACAAATTCAAAAAGTGTCCTCCTCCAAATAAAAGCAAAGAGTTCCTTATTTTTATGTATTTCATTTCATTAAAGGAGGGCTGTTTTTAATCCAAAAATTCAAGTTACCATATTCTCAGAAGTAGTTCAGAATTTACAGCATGCACACTCAGGTATAATATAGAGCCATCATGTACTTAATTTATATTATATTATATTATTTTATTTTATCTTATCTTATTTTCAGGATGGAGTCTTATTCCTATGTAGTGCAGACTGAGCTCTAAGGTATGATCTTCCTGACTCAGCCCCCTGAGTGCTAGGATTACAGATGAACACCACTCCATCTGGGCATGCAGTATACACTCATAATAGACATTAAAGGCTGGTATTTTATCTCATTTAGTTAAGGCTAATACAGAACTGAGAATCTGAGTATTTAAGCACCAATGTGCAGGGGGAGGGTATGAGGGAAGTAGCTAGGTAGAAGTAATAGGGATCCTTTTGAGTTGGTAATGGCCATCCCCAAATAATTAGTTGATTTAGAAAAGGAGCCCAAGTCACTAAATTTGGAGGTTTTGTGGAGGATACATGCCAAACAGGCCCTTGGAAAACAGTGGTACTAAGAAGACTGACTTTTGATTGGGGGGTCAGGGTGATGATGTTATGTGGTAATGTCCTTTATTAAAGTATATTGCAAATCTACTTTCCAAGGCACTAACCATTTAGGGATGAGGATCTCAGTAAGAGACTCTGTGCCCTGGCTAGGACCCATCTTCAAGAGTGGACTAACACTGATCTGAAGAGATAACCTTGTAGAAATTGGAAAACCGTTGCTGTTAAGAAAACAAGTGCTGGATCATTCTTCCTTGCAGATCCCTGTGGAGAGGCTTTGATGGATTTCTACTGAGGAAAGGTCAGGGTCTGGTCCAGAGAGGCAGTGTGTGGGAGCCCAGCTGGGAGATAGAACACAGATAGAAACACAGGATAGCCTTGGGTGGGCCTGGATCATTATTCACCCCCATCTCCTGTCTCTTCTAAGGGACTATTTATAGAAGTACCTAGGAGTGGAGTAAAAGACCTCCTCCTATCTCAGCCAAGTACAGACCCTTTCTAATCACCTGGTTACCACACACCATGGGATCAAACAATCCTCTAATGCAGCTCTGTTGGGTAAAGCAAGCTCGGATCTCACTAGGAAACCTTGATGAGCCTCCACAACTCCCCCTTCTTGATATAATAATGGGCCTCCCAGGTCCCTCAGATAGACTGTGCCGGTCTTAGGTCATTCTTGATTAATTTGACATACACAGATTCAGGAAGCTATCAAGAAGAAAGTGGCCCATCTTTGGTTACCAGCCCTGGCAGGAGGGGGTACAGAGCCTAACTTAACTCTGGCTCAGGTCCTTACTAACATCTTGCAAACATCCACAGAGATCTCCTTAGCTGCCACACCTCCCAGTAAAGGAGTAGAGGATAAAAAAGATGGAATATCCCTTTTGGAATAGGTCTAAGGTGATTACATCAGTCTTAGCGGCACCAAGCCTCTTTTCTAAATCAATACTCTCTCCTAACAGATGTTCAATAAAATTTTCAAGAGACTATTTTGATTCTCAGGAAAAAACTGTCATTTCAAAACACTTCAAGTATCCACTCAAGTAATCAAAACCATGCCAATTATAAAGACACTTACAAACTAATTCGATTGTGGGAGTCCTACCCCTTTCTAAACAAAAACAGAAGGAGTGGAAACATCTAGGAAGAAGACAGAAAAGCTCCCCTAATTATGATACCTTTGCTTAAGTTTTCTAGGGGCCACTCAGACCATAAAATTATATTTTGAGCTATTATAAAAATATATTCAAATATATCTGAAGGTAAAAGAGTAATAAAAACAATTCTAGTATGAACATCACTACACACTTTTTACAAACTTACATTCAACATTTACACTTTTTACATTCAACATTTATACTTCTTACATTCAACATTTATACTTTTTACATTCAATATTTATACTTTTTACATTCAATGTTTACACTTTTCACATACAATATTTACATTTTTTTTGGATTTTTTTCAAGACAGGGTTTCTCTGTGTAGCTTTGCACCTTTCCTGGAACTCGCTTGGGAGACCAGGCTGGCCTCGAACTCACAGAGATCCGCCTGCCTCTGCCTCCCGAGTGCTGGGATTAAAGGTGTGCGCCACCAACGCCCGGCCAATATTTACATTTTAACAGGCTTAATTCAAAAGGAAACTCTATAGAACTATTTTACAAACTTATCTAGAAGAATCTCTTAACAGATCTCACTTACATTCAAAATCAAACTCTATTAGCAAACATCTTGAAGAGATTTCTTAACAGAACTATTAACAAGACAGGAAGTACTCAAATCATTTCTGAAGTTCAGAGTTAATAGTCAGCTTTGATATCATTCTGAAAGTTTTCCTGACAGTTTGAAGTCAGAGCCTTATTCATCAGTGGCTGTAAGCTTGACTGAGGGTAAGATTCCCTCTTCTTAATTATTTAAAGCTGCTTTTTAAGATTATCATGAGCTTTCCAATGATGTCAATGTTTCCCTCTTGCATTTCAAGCACAACACAAGATTCTATTTTTTTTTTCATTTGCCCATAAGTTTTTTCTTTTTTCAGACCCAAAGCAGTTTCTCAGTACATGGACCTCTTTCCCTAGTTTTCTAAAGAGTTTCAAAGTGACTTGTTGACCATCAGTACTAGCTTTTAATTTCCTCCTCACAGGCAACTCTTCACCTATTTCTAATTCTTGAGAGGCAAGCTAACAAAGCTTGTGGAAAAAATAGCATTTTGAGCTGGAAAAACACTGAAAAAAAACAAACAAACAGAGTTTTTGGGCAGGGTAGTACCAGTATCTCTTTTACAGACTTCATTTCCCAACCTACCTTTCTCTATATTGTCACACTGTCACAAACCACTTTATGGACTACAATTTCCAAGTTGCCTTTTTGTATCTCATTATGCTGTTTTGAATGAACTACATTTTCCATGCTGCCTTTCTGGCCTACCACAGTCTGGTTTCCATTTACTTGGTTTGTGTTCATACTGAAAGTCAAGATCAGGGGAGCTTTTTGACACAGGAGGTTTCTGTTCTCCCTGAGCTGCTGGCATTGACAGGTGTACTTCCTTCACCTAACACTGTCCCCAGAGTGGTCCACACCTGTCCACATGTGCACACTCGAACAGGCATTTTGGTAACACTTTAACCTCCCCACCACCTCATTTTACTGGGTCAGTGAAAAAGTAAAGAGAGTACTTGAAAATAGAGCTTTTTTTTTAAAAGCAAGATTATCACCCGGCCCACCTACTGAAAGAAAAGAAAGAAAGAACTTTTTCAGAGATGTTCTTTTCACAGCCTTGGTGCTGCATAGCCCCACCTACTGACTTGGGGCTGGTAGTCAAACAGGCTGCTCTCCCTGTTCCCACAGGCCTTGTTTCTATGGGCAGATTTTGCCTTAGCTCTTCCCATGCTGCCTTCATAGCTGCTGAGAACTTAGATCCTGCTTTTTGATGCCAGCAGCTTTTCCCCCTGGGTCCCGCTCTGCCTTTGCTTCGGCTCCATCCTTCAGTGGGGAAGCTGACCCACTCGGATCTCTGCCTGCACTCTCCCAAGAATCTACTGCTGGGCTCTAGCCACAGGGGATTTGGGCTAGGGTCTAAATATCTGCTGTTTTTCTAATTTTGGCTGGAAGGGGAGATAGGACTAGCAGAGAGGATTTGCCCTGTTCCAAGTGGTTGTTTGTTTTTTTCTAGAGCAATTACAGGTGATTTTCCCATACGGATAGATGTTATTTCCAGGTGATTTAATTTTTGCCATTTTAGAAAGAGAAAAAAATCTGAGAAGGAAAGACCTGAAGAGCTTCCAGTTTTTCAGAGAGAGATTACTAAGTTTTTCCCAAGAAAGCTTTCAGTTTTTGAGAGAAAGATTACTAAATTTTCCCCAAGACTTCTGTTCCCTAAACTTGGCTTCCTGGCCAAGGAAACTAATTCTGATGGTATGATGTTATCATACAGTAACCCTGCCGGTGTAGTGAAGAGTTTTATTTCATCTGCATCTGCCTCAGGGAAAATTCTTTCCTTTGCCACTCAGGACTTAAATCTAATCTGTTCACAGGCCAAATCTTCCACAGCAATTTTTCTCTGCCCATTTTTCTCATCTTTGATAGACTTTTCTCTGATTCTTCCCCAGGAGTTTGCATTCATAGTCCCATAGTTGGAAAAATCAAGGAGATAGTTCCTCTATCTTGTTGCTGATATGGATTCACAACACGCCCCCATGGTTAGGGCATGGTTGCACATGCCCGGCGGGACGCGTGGCCAAGCCTTTGTAAGCTGGCGCCACGATTCCCAGCTCCATCTTTACTCATGTGTCCTTTCCAAAGGCCTGTTCACCTCTGTCTCTTTACCTTATCTTAATAAAACTCTTGTTAGTGGATTCTGTTGTGTTCCATGACGTTTCCTCGCAGAGTGAGAGCACTTCAATAACCAACAGTTGCTCATCTTATCCTAAGTTTTTTCTACACAATATTCCTACATCCTACCTTATATTTTTTCCTTAATTTTCATAGATAGAAATTAAGAGAGAGAGAAAAAGAAAGAAATCTAGATAGAGAGAAATATACACTGCAGCCTCACTCACTTTTAACTTCCACATTAAGCCACCTAATTTTCAGTCTCGAGAATAAAATACCGTCACTTTTATTTTTAATTCCTTATCGGGCATGCCCCCTTACACCTGAGACACCTCCACTCTCCTTTTTCCAAGTCCCCTATCCCTGTTCCTGGCACCATTTGTGGGAGCCCAGCTGAGAGACTGGCTCCCACATTTTATGACAGGTTACTCTTGAGGAGTGAGGGGATAAGAGATATTAGATAGAGGGGATTGAAACAGATAGAAACACAGGATAGCCTCGGGAGGGCCTGGATCATTATCCACTGCCCCTTTCTGTCTCTTCTAAAGGGCTAAGTAGAGGAATGCCAAAGGGTGGAGCAAAAGACCTCCCCCTAGCTCAGCCAAGGCCAGATCTTTTTCAATTACCTGGTAACCATGCACATGGTCAAGCAATCCTCTGATGCAGTCCTGCTGGGTTAAGCAAACTCAGATCTCACCAGGAAACCTTTGTGGGCATTCACAGCAGTAGGTGGATGGACAACAAACATTTGGAGATGGAGTCCACTCACTTTGGCATGGAGGAGCAAGAGAACTTCCTGGCTGTTGAAGTGTCCTGGGTGTGGCTTTGTCTTTTCTCTCCTTGTGACTACCTGTGGGGCCTCTGTTCCCTCCTCTCTCAGCCCAATCTCTTCTTCTAAACATCAAGGACACCAGTCCTGAGTTCTGCTAGCTGGGCTGGCAAGCAGAGGCATCTGACAGACCCAGAGCACAGCAGATGTTCCATGGCTGGCACTTCCCTTCCTGTCCTCATGCTATTTGGCCATTCTAATTTTCCCACTCTCTCCATATCCTCCCGAGGCTCTGTACCTCTCAGGTTGATATCCAGGACGGTCTGTCTGGGAATGGCACCCGAGATGTCAAGGGAGGCAGCGGTGTGGATGACAACAGAGACGCCCTCACAGGCTCTCCTCAGGCACTGGGCATCCAGAACGTCTCCTTCTAGCAGTGTCACCTTGGCTTTTGTCTGCAGCTCTGAGGAACACAAAGCAGGTCACTGGGAAGCTCTCTGCACAGGATGGACGTTTCCTGACACAGTATCAGTGATCTAGGCCTTCAAGGGCAGTCAGAGTGAGGAGATCCTGGGGAGGAGGCCTTTCTACTGAAGGAACAATAAATGCTCAACAGTCAGAATGTAACATCTGTAAGAAAGGAAGAAGCATCCATGTCTACCCCATCCCTTTGTAGAAAAATGAATCTGAGCAGTGAGATGTGATTTGTGCTTTGTACATAAAAACAGAGTTATGAGAATTCATACAGTGATTAAAGCAACCAGAGAGGTGGTGGTAGTCAAATGTAAAAAGGGAGAATTAGGATTTAATTGATAGAGAACGGGGAATCACTTGTGGATTTTCACTGAAGGAGAATCAGAGGCAGAGTCCTGCCCTGGGAAGCTGTAACAGTACTCTCAGGTTGCAAATGGACAGGCATGAAGACATAAGAATAACCCAGGCAAGCAACAGGTTAATTATACTGTGTCCTCCAGAGTTCCAGTGAGGAGGACCCAGAAGAGGGAGACATGAAGATGGAAAATTCAGCCTTGCCTCTGATAGGTCTTGATACTTTCTGAGTCTGGGATGAGCTCAAATGAAGAGTGAGCTCAATTACAAAAAGGAAACTGGAACCCCAATGAGGGAACTCAGAATGGGCTCCTATGATTGGTTTAGGTGAGCATTTCTTATTGGATAGATACATTGTAAATGAGGCCACCTCCAAGGGACCATACTACATCCAGAGGCATTGGATAGCTTCAGGTTCCCCTCAAATTTATAGGATGATACTAAAATCCCAATGTCACCCAAATTAGTTCACAAAATTGATGGTGTGGCACATGCAGCCTGTATCAATACCCCACACTGGCTCAAACTTCATAATTTACACATGACTTTTTCAGTTTGCTATCTCCTTTCCCAGCTATCTCATGAAGTTAGGATTCTGGTGTCCTTGGTATAGGTTGGGGAAATTGCAGAAAGCTGCAGGGACATGTCTAAGGACATACATCTTTCTAGTGAAGGCTCTATTGTCCCCCTGCCTCCATCCAATCGATGCCCACTTCTTTATGCACTCTAAGAGCAAGACTCATTCAGAATGAGCACTTTTGAGACATCATATCAACTAAATTTGCAATGAATGCCAAAGAATACTTTGATAGAGGCAGAAGTAGAACTCCAGAGCTGGAGAAATCCTTCTCGGGACAGATTACAACCTCTCCTGAATGTGTCTACTGAGGCACCTCCTCTCCCCACTCGGGAAACTCCAGGAAGGCCTTAAAGTAGAGGATGATGGGGAAAAGCCTTCTGGGAAGGAGGCAGGTACCAGGATGTGAGTCTCTTCCTGTGTGATATCTCCCCACTCTTCTTAGCGGCTGACTTTAGATAGACAGGGTCAGAAGAGTTGCCGTGACGGGCAAGAGGAGCCCAGATACAGGACCAAGTAGACTCACACGTCTGTTCTTTGGGGGTCCTGAGATATCAGGAGATGATCCTCTGGCCCAGAAACCCTCCTGCTCCTGTCACCAGGCAGCTCCACCCCGACATGGTCAACACAGGAAGCAGATCTCAGTGGCCACAGGTGTGATGTATCGTCACCCTGGGGAGGGACAGAAAGAGAGGTGCAATGGGTACAGAGTCATGGGTTCCTACTATGATGACATAGTAGAAAAAGATGTTCTCAAGATGGTCCTTGAACATTTCTCTCATAACATCACTTCCATGATTCCAAAATGTCTGGGTCTTCAACAAACAAACTAAACATCAGTTCTGCAGCAGACACCAGATGTGCAACCTCTAAGTCAGGTCAGCTCTGACACTGAGACACTGTCAGACCTCACATGTCAGGCTGTGCCCTAAGATTGTCCCTCTCACATGAGATGCCACTTCCAAGCCCCGGACTGTCTTACCTGTGCTTCTGAGAAAGTGTGCACACACTGGGGTCCTACAACCCCTCACTGCATATGACTAATTCCTGTAGCTCCTCTTGGACTTCAGGGACCAAAGTTTACATCCATTAGCTTCTGTAGCATGAATTTTAAAAGATCTTATAAATAAAAACAAACCTGGAGCCAGGTATTGGGGTGAGTGCTGGAAGATCAGAGAAGCAGAACAAGTCACAGCCACCTCACCTTGCCAACTTCTCACCTGATCTTGTTTCCTCAACTAGAAGCCTCTGAGTCCTCATCTGAATGGATCTCAGCTGAACTGCTGCTAAAAGCTTAAAAGGTTAAAAAGAGGTCTAGTTCCTAGTCCTCAGGCCTTATATATCATGGTGGCACTATACCATGGGTCTGGACTAGGCCCTTTGGATACGGAAGACGGTTGTTTGGCTCGAACTGTTTGGGGGACACCGAGGCAGGGGGATCAGTATCTGTCCCTGGTGCATGGGCAGGCTTCTGGGGATCCGGTGCCTGAGGTGTGATGCCTTGAGCAGCCTTGGTGCAGTGGGGAGGGGCTTGGACCTGCCTAGACTCAGTGTGCTGGGCTCGCTGACTCTCCATGGGAGACCTTGATTTGGGGGATGTGGGGATGTGGAGTGGCTTGGGAGGGAAGGCTGGGGAGTGGAAGGAGGAAGAAGGTGGGATCTGTGGGTGGTATGTAGAGTGAGTAGAAAATTTCTTAATAAAGAAAAGTGGAAAAAAAAAGAAAGAAATTAACTGGTTACGGCCTGCCATTGGGTTATCTATTTACGAATTAAGTCATTTGTTTCAAATTTTGCAAGATATCTCAGATTTAAACAGTCCAAGACAATTAACAGCTGAGGTGGAAAGAGAATTAGCCCAAGTAGAACAAAACTTACAAAATGCCTTTGTGGGTCCATTAGATCTCACAACTAAATGTATTTTCATAATTGTACCTTCCAATCATTCCCCTACTGGAGTCATTATTCAGAGGGAGAATAATATTTTGGAATGGATTTTCCTATCTCACAGACAAAGTAAAAATTTAAAGACTTATATAAAAAATGTTTCTTCCTCAATTGTTGTGAATGAATCCAGCTGAGATTGTGGTACTCTATATTAATGCTGAAATTGTGCAATTGTGGGTGATTAATGATGATTGGCAAAGAGCTTATAGTAATTTCTTAGGAGTAATAATGACAAATATCCAAAAAGAGAGCAACTTCAATTAATTAAATCAAATGGTTAGATTCTTCCCCTCATAATAAAAAGAACACCTATTTCTGGGACTGTTACATTTTATATTGCTGCAAATAAATTAGGATTGGCTGGTTATAAAGCAGGAAACTAGTAAAGTACTTCAAAGTCCATATGATTCAGTTAAAAAAATCAGAGTTATATGCCATTCTGATGGTTTTTAAACTTTAATAAATGTCGTAATATAATTATTGATTCTCAATATGCAGAAGGGGTTGTATTGCATATAAAAAGTACTGAACTTATTCGTGGTAATTCAGAACTAACTTTATTACTTGTACATCTAGACGTGCAATCCAAAAAGGACTTTCCCATTTTATATTGCCCATATTTGCTCTCATACTGGGTTGCCTGAGCCATTAGCAAAAGAAAATAAATAGATTAACCAATTACTGATAGGAAATGTGTTGGAAATTTAGAATTTCATAAGAAACATCATATTAATAGTAGGGACTTAAGGAAAAATTTTTCCAATGCTTGGCAACAAGGTAAGGAAATTATAAAAAACTATTTTGCTTGTTCTTTGTATAATCAAGTTCCTTCACCTGCAGTAACTAATCCTAAAGATACATAAAGAAATGAAATTTGGCAAATAGATATATTTTGTCTAGCAGAATTTGGAAAATTAAAGTATATTCATCATATAATTGATACATACTCTGGATTACAATGGGCATCTGTCTTAAGCTCTGAAAAAGGTTGATTCTATAATTATACATTTATTAAAAACAACGGGTACAATTGGCATACCAATGTAAGTTAAAACTGATAATGCCTCATCTTATGTTTCCAATGAAATGTAACAATTTTTTTTGTGCATTATAATATAAAACACATTATAGGGATACCATGTAATCCTACAGGACAAGCAGTTGTTGAAAGATCTAATTACACTCTAAAAGGAGATGCTTATCAAACAGAAGAGGGACATGAGCACCCCCAGTGATAGACTGCATACTGCTTTACTAATTTAAAAAATTTTAAAAGCTAATGAAACAGGGACAACAGCTGCTGAAAGACATTGGATTGTGGAAAAACCTGCTAAATTGATTCAGCCCATGTATTATAAAAGTTTTCACACCAAAATAGAAACCAGGGGAAGTGTTAAGACAGGGCTAAGGGTATGCTTATGTTTTCACAGGAGACAAAAGATTGTGGATCCCATGAAAATTGATAAAAATCTGCCATGAGTAAGAGGAGTCTCTTGGATGCCTTGGCTGAGTTGCCTCTGGGAAGTAAAAAATGCAGAAGGCCTTTGGAGCAGACAGCTAATTCTCCCACCTGAGGACAGCTTAAAAATTGGTGTGACAAAGGGGAGGTGATAATTCAAATGCCTCGGAGACCTCTCAATGCTACAACTTTGTTCCTTGCTATGCTGTCTGTGGTGAACATACAGGTAATGGGGACTGATCATACTTACTGGTCCTTTATCCCTAATTCTCTGATTAACTCAGCAGTAAGCTGGAGAGTTATGAATATTCTATGATGGTTTATGAATCTTCTTGGCTACCTGGTCCTTATTACAACGGAGGTCCTGCTCAGCCAATGGAGGAGGGTAAAGAGATTAAAAATTATACTAGAAAGTTAAACATTAAAGATGATAAATATACTTGGTGATAAGGCTCCACCAAAGCCTGTTCCCAAGACTGTTGACAATCAATGAGTCCACGATGAAACCACAGTAGACCCCAATGATGAAGAGGTTGCTTATGATGAATTGCTTCTTACTTTATTAGACAGACGTCTCCTAAGATTCTCATCATGACATCAGATAGACCTCATGGGAGAACAGTACAACTCTGTGAACAACTCTCAACAGTTATACCAGACTCACATGTTTATTACAGAAGAGGATTGGCTCTGAAAAAAATTATTCCACAGTGCATTGCAAGAGATTTCAGAGACCTGATAGTTATTAATGAAGATCGGAAAACACTGAGTGAACTTATTTTGAGTCACTTGCCAAATGGTCCAACTGCTCAGTTTAAAATGAGTAGTGTTTGTCTCTTATTTTCTTTATGAAGACGAACACTACTCATTTTAAAATGCCTAGTTTATTCCAATAGGCATTTGGTTCTTTAATTGCTCTGAGTAGGGGTTTCTTCTATGATGGCAGGAAAGGTCTGAACTGAATTTACCATGGGGGCCTGGATGAGGTCCCTCTGGGAGTTTCCCAAGGACAGAGGCAAAGGATTACTTTGTCTCTCTCTTGTTGAGCAACATTCCTTGGTCCAATGTTTACTCTTACCACACACCTTCTGCATAATCCAGAAAGGAAGGACATTATGTTGCCATTGTTCATGGAATAAACATTTTTTCTAGGAATGCCCTGTTTACACTCCCTTTTCAAATGACCTTGTTTTCCACACCCAAAACAGCTGACATTCCTCAAACATTTTGAAATTGATTCTCCTATCCACATATCATCATGGTCACGAGACTCAACATTAATTGGGTCCTTGATCCAATCCTCCAAGGGTGCAGATCTTGCCTTTAATGGCCTGATTATTCTTTTGCATGCTGCAATAATCAGTCCAACCATTCGATGTGTTCTTCTTAATATTCTTCCAGCGAGCTTCTGTACCAGGTTCATCATAGGTGAGTTTTGCCATGGCCTCAACAACCTCACCAGTATCCCGATTGTTGGCTTTGCTCTAAGAACATATAAAGTTTCAGAGGTTAAGTATAAAGACATACTAGAATTAACTCAGGTATGAAGGGTACAGCATTCACAAGCAATGCTGTAATTATCAGGGTACCATTGTACAGGCTCCTTCAGTAGCAAGTAAGGTAATGGTACACATGCCATAAAAGGATGGCTTTGATTTAGTCTAAAAGACTGTGGTGATATTTTATTTGTGCTGAAATGTGATATTTTATTTGTATGTTTATAAATAAAGTTTGCCTGGAGATCAGAGGTGATAGCCAGCCATAAACAGAAGTCAGGCAATGGTAGCACACGCCTTTAATCTGATCACATGGCAGGCAGAGTCCCTGTGTGTTCAAGGACACAGCCAAGCTTGGTGATACACGCCTTTAATTCTAGTACCAACCGTAGAGACCTGGAGGTCTGTGTAGATAGGCAGTGACTAGAAAGTGAGGTGGCTAGGTTAAGAGCCAATGAGAAGGCAGAACAGCCAGGCAATAAAGGCACAGGTTAGACAGGAAGAGGTTCTCTTGGGAAGCGACAATGGTGTGGTGAGCTAAGGTTAGTTTGGTTGCTATCACCATTACTCTGATCTCTACGGCTTGCACCCCTGTATTTGGCTCTGTGTTTCTTATTTAATAAGACTGTTTAGAAAATTGTCTACAGATTATTGTTCTTATTTTGGGAATTATTGCATTGACTGCTACTGCTGCAATAGTTAGAGTGGCCCTCCTAAAAAAATTCAAATTGCTGAGTTCGTTAGAGACTGGTATAAGCATTCTACAGAACTTTGGACTCAACAAAATAAAATAGATAATGGGAGAGTTAATGAATTAGCTGATTTGAGGCAAGCTGTTATGTTGGGAGATCAGTTAAGAATATTGAAGGAGCAGATAAAATTAAAATGTGATTGGAATGTTACATCCTATTGTATTACACCTTTAAAATCAATGATAGCAAGTATGATTGAGAAAAGGTTAAGATGCTTTTGACGGGTCACCCTAATTCTTCTCAAATGACTTATGATTTACAGCAAGAAATTAGGAAAACTTCCACAACAAAGTTACGTGATATGACAGGAATGGATGTTATGGAAAGCCTTGCAGATATGATACCCTCATTGAACCCTGTGAATGACTTTAATAGATTTCTTGTTTTAGCAACTGTTACACTTGTGCTAGCAATAGTAACCTTCTTGGCTTTAAAATGTGTTTTGGCTTACTTACATAAGATTGTAAAACAGAATAGAGAAAAGGCTGTATATGCTGCAAAGCTACATAATCTTCAATATAATTAGTTGTTGCATACAAAAAAGGGGGTATGTTAGTGGAGTTCCTGCAGATTTCAACAGCTGGTTTGATTCATGAGTATTAGCACATAGCTTTGTTCTGTCTATGCACACATGTATGTACCATGAAGTATGTGTGAGACCAGAGGATAACTTCTGAGAGTGTCCTTTCCTTCTACCATGGACAGAATTCAGGTGACCAGGTCTGGCAACAGGCACCTTTACCCACTGAGCCATCACACTGGACCAAATATGTATAATCTTATTATATATATTAATAAATGTAGCCTGGGTGGTTATTTTGGCAAACAGGGGTAGAGATTCCTTGGGATCAGTTTGTTAATTGCTTCTTTTCTTTATTGGACATGAAGTACAAACCATAAGCTCCATATATTCTTAGGGAAATGGAAAAAGAGAACACACATTGTAGGGTTTCCCATGCATTGCCTATGGGCTACTAGAGGCTTCCTTTCACACATGTTCTCCAAATGGGGAGGTCATAAGGAAAGTCTGTGCAGTCGCTTTGTTTGAGGTTCACTAAGGCAGGCAAGAAGAGGCCTGGGAGACAGCCCAGGAAGGCATTCCTTTCCTTCTGTCCGTTCTCTCACAGTTTGCTTTCCTCCCCTCCTCTCTGACTCCTCTCCCCACTCAGCTCATCAACTAGAACAGATTCTCCACATCACTCCTCTTCTCCTCAGCTTTCCTTCTGGATGCTTCCATTCCCTTTTCCCTTGTGGTAGAAGGTGCACAAGCTGCCAACCTCTGGATGGACAGTCTAGTGCCTGGCGCTGTGGTGTTCTTCTCAGAGCCCTCAGGTACTTAGAGGTTTTAGTTCACTGCAGCCAGCCTGTGCTTTCAAGGTCATCTCTTCTGACTCAAAGCACATTTCAAAGTGCTTCCCTTTGCAGTCGCCCTTGTGAGATACAGGCATGGTTTGCTCACTCTGTCTACATCTGGTGCCCTGCTTAGGGCAAGAAATTGTTTATCTTGGACACTAGTGAGGGGTGGCAATGTATTCCCTGTGTATACAAAGATGACTATGTTACCAATATACCACAACACTCAGGGTAACTTTCCCTTCACAGTATGGACTGGGAAAGAGCTTCAAACGCACCACCACCTGGAAGAAACCAGACATACTCATGATTTCCTAGGTGGAAGGACACATGATGTGTGGGACTGGAAACCATGAGATCATTGCAGGTAGTTCGATGCTGTAATTTTATTCACAACACAATCTATAACACAGGACATGTTATTTGAACAAGGGAGGGTACAGATTTGCACAAGGATCCATAATGTCCGGAACAAATTACTAGCTATGACAGAGCTATCTCCTGGTCCAAATCTTTACCTCATTCATAGCCCCAGAGGAGAGTTCACTCCATAAATCTATGGTGGAGCCAGGTGCAAGGCACAGGGATCCAATCCTGTCTAAGAGTGAAGGTGAAGGCTGATTTTGTTCCCTGCCAACCATCAGTCCAAACCCTGTACAGTGAGTGATTTCACAAGCCATCAATCTGACTTTTGATATTTGACCTGAGGGAGGATAGCATGAAGCAGGGCCAGAAATAAGTCCTTAGTCAGTTCCAAGGTATCCTTCATATGTTATCCATTGGTTAACATTTTAAATGAGTAAAGACTCAGGGTTTTAAGCATGTCATTATTAACCTCTAGGAACCTGAGAGGGCAGGGGCAGTGACCAAATCCTCTTAGATTGCTATCTTCTGAGGAAGACATGGGGAGGGTTGTATAATTTTTTTTCTTTTTTTTCCCTTTGCTGAGGACACAGGGAGAAAGGAAGAGCCAGTTTTCCCCAAGGGAAGAAGAGTTGTGCTGGGAAGTGAGGAGGGTAGAGTTCTGTATCAGCAGACTATGGTCTTCATCAAGCCTCTGACTTTTCTAGTTGTCTGTGTGCCAACTGTGATGCTCAGTGGCTGCTAAGGAGTTTCAGATCCACCATCACCTGGGAAACACCTAGAATTCACTTCAAGAATGCCAGGAAGACCTATTGACATCAACATTTAGCTGTCCAGTCAAGGAGGCCACTGATATCAGGTAAAAGGCTGGTCCCACTGCAGCCTTAGTCCAAGAGGCTCTGACTACTTTTGGAATTTTTGGCAGAACCTGGCATCATTCACATAATGCTAGTTTTTTAGGCACAGATAATGCAGGACGTCTGGAATCATGGAGGCTTTTACCTAGAGTTTAAAGAAAGCCTGTGAACTCAGAGTAATGTGTAGCAGGGTTAGATTCCCTGTAAGGAGCCTCTGAGAGAGTGATGCATGAGGCTATGATGGTGAAGCATTGGCCATAGTATGAACCCATGGTGTTAGAGGTGCTAGGAATATGAAACACCTATAGAGGAGACTCCCAGATAACAACTGAAGACACTGAACAGTGAGGCCACAGGAGCCACAAATAGTAATGCCATAGTGATAGGGTTGCCGAACCCAGTTAGAACATATTGGACACGGAGGCCAAGGGACTTGCTTTATGGACATTGTCTTCTTTCATTCTTGCCCTCTGTAAGATTATACAATACTCATTTTGGCCCCAATTTAGATATGAGCACAAGTTTTGGGTACAAGACTCTCAGGTATTCTACTGGAGTCAAGAGAGACCACTGGGATGATCAGTAAGTTAATGAACAACCACAGTCAACAGGGAGAGGTGCTCTGAACAAGTATGCAACTCTCTCTGCTAGGGTGGAGATTCTCCAGGAAGGGTAGCCTGAGGCAAGAAGAAGTAGTTGAGAAACTACATTACAGGGAGTGGGATGAGCTGCCAGAAGGAATAGTCCTGGAAAAAACTAGATATAGATGCTGGGATTTCAGTTGATGGTAAAGGATGATCCTCTCCCCCACTATTCCTTTAAAAAAACTTATTTGTTTCTTTATTTTACATCCCAGCCACAGTTTCCCCTTCCTCCTCACCTCCCAGTCCTTCCCCTAACCCCACTTTGATCCCCCCACCCCAGCCACTCCTCCTCAGTTTCTGTTTAGGAAAGGGCAGCTATCCCGTGAATATGGCAGAGCATGACATATGGAGTTGCCCTAAGACTCAGCACCTCCCCATATATTAAGGCTGAGCAATGAGGAGTAGGGTCCCCAAAGGCAGTAAAAGAGTCAGCTTCCCTCTTTCTGTGCCTCCCTCCATGTGCTCCTCTCTCCCCTTTTCTCTTACACAGTACAGTGATTAATTTTTCCATAGACACCTGGTGGCCTTCTGTTTCCTGATTCTCATCATGATTATACAACTCACTCACATTAGGCAGTACCTTCAATTCACACTTACATTTATGTTCAAAGCATTCTGCCTCTTCCCTCATCTTCCCTTCTTGTGCCAGCTATTTGATAAAATATGTGTCTATTGTACGTTGTTTTTCTGTTTATTCACTCAGAATTCCCTCCTTGGTCAGTTACTGTTGACATTAAGGTAAAACGTGTCCCCTCAGCACAGAAACCAGGTAAATGGCACTCAACATATCCATAAGGACAGTACAATTAGCTATGGATAACACATGGTGGTAAAGGTGGTAAAGGGAGAAGCTTTGTAGAGTGGGTGAGTAAGGAGTTGAGAAGATTGCCTTAGCAGAAGACACATCTGTCACTTCTGTTGGTAAATTGATACCCACTGTTTACACATATTGGGAGTCAAATCTGAGAGCATGAACACCCCAGATTCAGGCAGAAGCATTTATCTCAAAGGCCCTTCAAGAGCCCTTTCTCAGACAAATCCCCCCCCCACACCCCTGTGATGAGGAGAAAGGAGAACAGAAAACAACTAAAACTGTTCAAGACATGGAGCCCTCGAGAACAGCTAGAAGAACCATTGCCAACAGAGGTTATTGCTTGTCTCATGGTATAAAGATACCTACTGTGGGAATAGCATAAGTTGAACTTAGGTTGTTTCCTGGGGTTGTAGAACAGGATGGCAGCAGGTACAGCAGAGAGCTCCCTTCTTGATCTGGAAGCACGAAGCAGAGTGTGCACTAGGAGTAGCAGCTGTTCAAAGTCCACCTCAGAGACATCTCCTTCCGACAAGGCCATATATCCTAATGCTTTCCTAACATTTCCACCAATGGGGACCAAGGATTCAAGCATGTGAGTCTATGAGGCCATTCTCATCCAAAGGCCACCAATGCTGTCAAGCTCCAGCAAGTCTGTTTCAGCAGGGCCTCCCTGGTCATTTCTATCAGTGTTTTAAGAGCCTTCTTTGAGATTACATTTGCTTCCTCTCCCACTTGGGCTACCCTAGTCATTTCTGATGGGTAGTGTAAGGCCCTGGTTTGATGATGTTTCTTTGTCTATATGCCACTTCTCCCTATCTGCTACTTTTATTTGTCATTTTACTTTTGCTAGCTATATGTTTAATAAAAACCACTCATCCAACACTGAAAAGATAAGTATAATAGACCATTTTTCTATATGGCACATAATTGATGTAGTTTTGAAAATCAAGTATATGCTGTTTCTATTTTTGAAGATATTGTATTTTGAAGACATTGTTATTGTAATAAAAAGGGAAAGGTGAAAATAAGAGTTAAAAATAAGAGTGTATCTGGCCATTGCCACTGTGTGGCTGAGTTGGAAACTTGACAAGTGAGCTGGGGATGTGATGGGATAGGTAGAGACTCACCCCATGGAGACCTGGCCTCTCATTCTCAGTGGGTAGAAAAACAGTGGGAGCAAATGCGTTTTGTATTTAATACTTCAATAAAGGGTTAACATGTAAAGGTTTTTAGCTGTTTTTTGTTTGTTTGTTTTTAGTTTTTTTCCTGCTTTCTCCTGATATCAAACAGAGTTCACTGTTCATGTTTATTTTGGAGTTCCTTTGTTTTAGCTGGCACTAACTCAATGTGACCTCTTGTAATTCCTAGACTTTTGTAAGAGAAAATCAATGTGTGAAAAAACATTTAGTGAAATCTAAACAACAATAAGGTTTGCGAACTTAACTGCAATAGAGAAAACTCTTACAGTTTTAACAATTTTCTGGGCTGATAATCTTAATTTCTTATGTTATGTCACACATGTAATTTAGATTCAACTCTTTTCAAAACTATTTTATTGATTCTTTGAAATTTGATACCAAATATTTTGATCATATTTACCTGCAAATCCCTCCCCTTAGCTTTGCCCAGATTCATCCCTACTCAACAGGTAAATGGATGGAACTAGAAAAAAAATCATTCTGAGTGAGGTAACACAGACCCCAAAAGACAAATATGGCATGTATTTGTTAATACATTAGCTGTTAAATCTTTGATAAGCCAGCTATGATCTATATAACCCCAGAGTTTAGATATAGATAAGGAACTAGAGTGAGAGAGAAAGAATCCCCTGGGAAGGGAAAATAGAGTATATAGTTATGGCTACCCCAACACCCATCCGCCCAAGACCCCCACCACTTCCTGAGACTTAGAGACCAGCTCACAGCTCCCATCAGGCCCGGAGCTCCCATTCAGACCAGAGACCCTCCCCCCAGTGGACCCTACAATCTACACACCCTACCCCCACACCCATCCGCCCAAGACCTCCCCCCAATTCCTGAGAATTGGAGACCAGCCCCCAGATCCCATCCGGACCAGAGCTCCCATCGGGACCAGAGCCCTGACAAAGACTGGTTTTTTGAGAAGCAGAATCTGCCACCTCTCTCACTGGACTAAGAGAGGCTTCCTGAAATGCTGAATCTGTCAGCTCGGTCTGGACCAAGAGCGCTGATAAGACCAAGAACGAATCCACGAGGAGATGGGCAGACATCAAGGCAGAAGTACACACAACAAAATAAAGGGCAATACAGCATCACCAGAACCTAGCCTTCCTCCAACAGCAAGACCTGAACATCACAAAATGGAAGAAGCAGAAGAAAGCAACCTTAAGAACAACATCATGAAGATGCTAGAGGTTTTTAAAGAAGAAATCAAAAATGAAATGGAGAAAAAGACAAACAAAAGAAGTGGAGGAAATCAATAAAGAACATGATAAGTCAAACAAAAAATGAGAAGAATGCTATAAAAAACTAGAGGAAAAGACAAATAAAGCAGAAGAAAACAATAAATCCCTGAAAGAAAACCATGAAAAAGCAATGAAACAGATGAGGGAAACAGTCCAAGACCTGAAAAGGGAAAAAGAAACAATGAAGAAGACACAAACAGAGGGAATGCGGGAAATAGAAAATCTGAGTAAATGAACAGGAAACACAGATGCAAGCATAACCAACAGAATGCAAGAGATGGAAGAGAGGATCTCTGGTGTAGAGGATACAATAGAGGAAATTGATCCGTCCGTCAGTCAAAGAAAATACCAATGCCAAAAAAATTATAACACAAAATGTCCAAGAAATCTGGGACACCATGAAAAGACCAAACCTACGAATAATAGGGATAGAGGAAGGAGAAGAATACCAACTCAAAGGCACAGAAAATATATTCAACAAGATCATAGAAGAAAACTTTCCCAGCTTAAAGAAGGAAATGCCTATGAAGATACAAGAAGCCTATAGAACACCAAATGGACTAGACCCCCCAAAAAATTCCCCTTACCACATAATAATTAAACAACTAGATGTACAGAATAAAGAAAGAATATTAAGAGCAGCAAAGGAAAAAGGCCAAGTGACTTATAAAGGCAAAGCCATCAGAATAACACCCAGTTTCTCAATGGAGATTTTGAAAGCCAGAAGGACCTGGACAGATGTAATGCAGACACTAAGAGACCATGGATACCAACCTAGACTAACATACCCAGCAAAACTTTCAATCATCATAGACAGAGTGAACAAGACATTCCAAGACAAAGCAAGATTTAAACAATAATTATCCACAAACCAGCCCTACAGAAAGCACTAGAAGGAAAATTCCAACCTAAGGAAGTCAGATACACCCACAAAAATACAGGCAACTGTAGCATGAATCTTAAAAGTTCTTATTAATAAAATCAAACCTGAGCTAGGTATTGGGGCAAACACTGGAAGGTCAGAGAGACAGAACAAACCACAGCTAACCTCACCTGGCCAACTTCTCGGCTGGTCTTGTTTCCTCAGACTTTGGAAGCCTCTGTGTCCTCATATCCAAATGGCTCTCAGCTGAACTGTGTTGCTATAGAAGTCTGAATGCTTCTCCAGGCCAAATGCTTCTAGTTTCTGGTCCTCACGCCTTATATACCTTTCTTCTTTCTACCACCACTCCCTGAGATTAAAGGCTAGCTTTCTGGGATTAAAGGCGTGTTTCACAATGCCTGGCCATTTCTAATGTGGCCTTGAACTCACAGAGATTCAGAGGGATTTCTGTCTCTGGAATACTAGGATTAAGGGCGTGTGCTACCACTGCCTATCCTCATGTTTAATATTGTGGCTGTCCTGTTCTCTGACCCCAGATAAGTTTATTACCATACACAATATTTTGGGGAACACAATACCACCACAGGCAACAGATAACCCCACAGCAGTAAACCCCAAAGAAGAGAAGTACACACACACTACCACCAAAAAACCAAAAACAAAACCAAAACCAAACAGGAATGAACAATCACTGGTCATTAATATCCCTTAATATCAATGGACTTAATTCACCTATGAAAAGACACAGGCGAACAGAATGGATAGGAAAGCAGGACCCATCTTTCTGCTGTATACAACAAACACACCTCAAATTCAAAGATAGACACTACCTCAGAATAAAAGGCTGGGAAAAGACTTTCCAATCAAAAATCAAATGGTCTTAAGAAGCAAGTGGGTATAGCCATCCTAATATCCAGCAAAATAGACTTCAAACTAAAACCAATCAAAAGAGATCAAGAAGGGCATTACATATTCATCACAGGAAAGATCCACCAAGGTGAAGTTTCAATTCTGAACATTTATGCCTCAAACACAAGGGCACCCACATATGCAAAAGAAACATTACTAAAGCTTAAATCACATATAAAACCCCACACACTAATAGTTGGAGACTTCAACACCCTACTTTCACCACTGGACAGATCTGCCAAATCAAACTTAAGAGAGAAATAAAGGACTTAACTGATGTTATGACTCAAATGGACTTAAACGATACCTACAGAACATTCCACCCTAACAAAAAAGAATATACCTTCTCAGCATCCCATGGAACCTTCTCTAAAATTGACCACATACTTAGCCACAAAACAGATCTCATGATACAAAAAAATTGGAATAACCTCCTGTGTCTTATCAGACCACCATGGTTTAAAGTTAGATTTCAACAACAACAAAAACTACAGAAAGCCTACAATCTCAGGGAAACTGAATAATGCTCAACTGAATCACCCATGGGTTAAGGAAGAAATAAAGAAAGAAATTAAAGACTTCCTAGAGATAAAAAAAAAAAAAAACAGGCCAAGGCAAGGGAAATGAGAAAAGTTAGAAGTAAAAGTACTTCTCAAGCCATTCTTTTTAAAATCATCTAGTTATGTATGTAGGTATAATGCATGCCTGTGTGTGGGAATGTGAACATGTGAGTACAGGTGCAGGCAAAGATCAGAGGTGGACTATGGGTCCGCAGGAACTGCAGTTACACGGGATTGTGAACCACCTGATGTGGATGCTGGGAATCAAACTTGGGTCCTCTTGTAGAGCAGCAAATGCTCTTACCCACAAAACTGTTCCTAACATTTCTAGTCGGAAAGGAATAATACTGGGTCCTTGTAAATACCCCCAACTACCAGTGGCAGGAGGAAGTACCAACTGAAAAATGTCCTTCTGACCAGAGTTAAGAACATTTATGTAAACTACTGGTAAGGAACATGCTCTAAGCTGTGCTGGCTACAGATTAGAGGGAAAGAACAATGTAGAACAGACAACATTTGGTGATACACTACCATTTGAGGAACCGTAACCAAAACCTATTGATATAGATTCAAGGAAGCTTTAGTTGGAAAAGGGGATAATCTAGAATTAGTACTTGTTATTTTGGGGCAGATCTGTGTTGAAAGAAGAATAATATATTTGTGAAATTTCTTCCTGGGCTTCTATGTTTAAACATATGCTCAGGTAAATTGCATTTTCCAAAGTGTTTGTCCTTCAACACACACACACACACACACACACACACACACACACACACACACACAGATGTACCTGATAAAAGTCCAAAGTCTTTTGGATTAATCACCAGCAGGAGTACAAAATTTTATACACAAATCTCTAAAGAAGGATATACAATCCCTGGCATTGATAGACACAAAAATTAAAGAGTTAAAAAGGGACTTAGACCAGGGAAGCAGGTTGGCTAATTGCAGATCTTCCTCCAAAGTCCTTCCCTACTCACCACTTTATCCCAGACCACAACTCCATGAGAACTCCCTGGGAACCTGAGGTCACTCCAGCCAGACATGCAGGACGGCTAACTAAAGATCTTTACCCCTCCCTCTTCTCCACCAAATTGAACCCCCCAAGTCTCACCCCCATATCTGTAGCAGGTCACTTTGTAGCCTCCTCCTCTTCTTTGCCCCCATCTCCAGTCCATCACACAGATATACCCCTCCAAACTTTGTTCCCCCAACTCATTGCTTTATCTCAGTCCCCAACACCATTGGTATTTCCTGGGATCCAGCCAGCCAAGCCAGCCCCTGCCAGTGAAGCATTAGGACATCAAAGCAGGTAGGTAAGTTTCAGGTTTCACTTTCCATCCTCTCCTCCAGATCCAATCTCCCAGTTTCATCCCCAGCTCTGCAGCAGGCTAACCATAGTGGCCTCTCCTTATGTTCTCCGATTCTCAGGGGACTAAGCAGATCCTGATGGAAGAACCTGATTTCCTACATCCTGTGGATGGCCACAGCACCCAACTCATAGTCCATCCCCATTCCTAAGTGTCAATTCTCAATACCTAGAAACACATTTTACAGGGAATCCCAAGTGGCCACACCTACCAGGATCTCGAAAGAAGTTGCTAATAAGGTAACACACAGAAACCACACTCTCCTAAGAACCAGAGAGGGCAATAGAAACCAAGCAACAAAATACCACCAAAAAAGACAAGACCAGCTATGAGCACCTAGAATTACAATTGTCACAAACCAGGATACCTAGACACCAGTGTAATAACACAATCTATAACAGTCAGGACAAAATGTCTCCACTGGATCCCAGCAACCCTGAGTATTGGGACATAGCTGAAGCATAAGGAAAAGTCCTAAAAATACCCTTTATGAATATGATAGAAGTCTTTAAAGAGGAAATGAATAAATTCCTTAAAGAAAAATATGAACACACAAACAGTGGAAGGAAGTGAGCAAAACAGTTCAAGACCTGCAAATGGAAATAGAATCAACTTTAAAGAGAAGAAAAGAAAAACCCAAACTGAAAGAAATATGGAAAGGAAAATTTTAGTAATTCAGACAGGAACCTCAGAGGCATGCCTCACTAACAGAGTACAAGAGATAGAAGAGAGAATTTCAGAATTGAAGACAATATAGAAAAACTTGATACCTTGGTCAAAGAAAATGTTAAATCTAAAATTGTCCTGACACAATATACCCAGAATATCCAGGACATTATAGAAAGAACAAATCTAAGAATAATAGGAATACATGAAAGAGAAGAATCTAGGTCAAAGGCACAGAAAATGTTGTCAACAAAACCCTAGAAGAAAAATTTCATAACCTAAATAATGAGGCAACTTTCAAAATACAAGAAGCATATAGAACACCAAATAGATTGGACCAGAAAAAAAAAGAGAAAACAAGGTATTGCATGAGAAAGCCATATTTAACCAATATATGCTACAAAGCTAGCCCTACAGAATGTGCTTGAAGGAAAACTCCAACCCAAAGAGTTTAACTACACCCATGAAAACACAAGGAATAAATAATCCCAGGCCAGCAAATCAAAAGAGGGGAACCACACAAACTCCACCAGCACCACCACCACAAACAACACCACTACCACCACCACCACCACCACCACCACCACCACCACCACCTCCAAAATAACAGCAATCAACAAACACTGCTGATATCTCACAATTGTGATATCACAAAATATTGATATCTCACAATCAAGAGACACAGATTAACAGAATGGATGTAAAAACAGGATCCATTGTTCTGCTGATTCAAGAAACACACCTCAACATCAAGGATAAACATCACTTAAGGATAAAAGGATGGAAAAAGATAATCCAAGAAAAAAGATCTAAGCTAGTGTAGCCATATTAATAGCTGACAAAATAGACTTGAAAGTGAAACTAATCAGAAGACATAAAGAAAGACACTACATACTCATCAAAGGAAAAATCTACCAATAGGATAATGCAATTGTTAACATCTAAGCACATGGGCAACAAAGTTCAAAGGAAACATTATTATAGCTTAAATCATATATTGACCCTCACACACTGATAGTGGGATACTTCAATAACTCTGGCCAAAAGATATATCATCCAGACAAAAATTCAACAGAGAAATGCTCAGTCAACTGATGTTATAAGCCAAGTAGATCTAACAGATATTTACAGAATATTTCATCCAAACACAAAAGAATGTACCTTCTTCTCAGCACCTCATGGAACTTTCTCCAAAATTGACCACACACTTGATCACAAAGCAAGTCTCAACAGACATACACACACAAAAAGTTTTTTTGAAATAACACCCTGCATCTTATCTGAACACCACATAGTAAAACTGGATCTCAACAACAACAGGAAGCTTACAAACTCATGGAAATGGAACAACGCTCTACTAAATGAAAAATGGGTCAAGACAGAAAATAAGAAAGAAATCAAAAACTTTTTAGAATTGAATGAAATAAAAACACAATATACCCAAACTTAATGGACACAATGATACTATTCTAAGAATTAAGTTCACAGCACTACCTACATCAAAAACAGAGATCTCATTCTACTAACTTAATAGCACCCTGAAAGCTCTAGAGCAAAAAGAAGAAATACACCTAAAACGAGTAGACAGCAAGAAATAATCAAATTCAAGGCTGAAATAAATAAAATACAAAGAAAAAAAATACAAGAATCAATGAAACAAAGACTTGGTTCTTAGAAAAAAGCAATAAGACTAATAAAACTTTATACAAATAAGGTAGAGAGAAAATATCCAAATTAGTAAAATTATAGCTGAAACAGGGGACATGACAACAGAGTGTAAGGAAATCCTGAGAATTATGGGAATACTTTAAAAAGCTGCACTCCACCAAATTGAAAATATAAAAGGAAAAATATAGATAATTTTGTCAATACATACCACTTATCGAAGTTAAATCAAGGTCAGATAAGCAATTTAAACAGATCCATAACCCCTAGTGAAATAGAAGTCATTAAAAGTCTCCTAACCACAAAAGAGCCCAGGACAAGATGGTTTTAACAAAGAATCCTGCCAGACTCTCAAAGAAATGTTAATACCAATACTTCTCAAATTATTCTACAAAATATAAACAGAAGGAACAGTGCCCAATTTGTTTTACAAGGCCACAGATACTTTGATACCCACAATACATAAATACCCACAAAGAAATAGCTGCAGAACAGTTCCCTTATGAATAAAATATTTTCAAACTGAATCCAAGAGCACATCAAATAAATCATCCACCATGATCAAGTAGGCTTCATCCAAGAGATGCAGGAATGGTTCAACATATGTAAGTTGATAAATATAACCCACCATATAAAAAAAAAACTGAAAGCCAAACACCACAGGATCATCCCATTAGATGTAGAAAACATCTTTGACAGAACCCAACAGCCCTTCATGGCAAAAGTCCTGGAGAGGTCAGGAATACAAAGAACATACATAACTCAACAGAATAAGGGCAATATTCAGCAAACAGATAGCCAACATCAACTTAAGTGGAGAGAAACTCAAAGCTTTTCCACTAACATCAGGAAGAAGACAAGGCTGTCCACTCTCTCCGTACCTATTCAACACAGTACTTGAAGTCTTGGCTAGAGCCATAGCACAACTGATGATGATGAAGGAAATACACCTTGAAAAGAAGTCAAAATATCTTTATTTTCAGATACTAGGATAGTCTTAAGTGGTCATAAAAATCACCAGATAGCTCCGACAGCTGACAAACACCTTCAGCAAAGTAGCAGGATACCAAATTAACTCACATAAATCAAGAGCCGTCCTGTATACAAATGACAAACAGACCGAGAAAGAAATCAGGGAAACAACAACCTTTCAATATAACCTCCGATAATTTACAATATCTTGGGGTAACTCTAAGCAAACAATCGAAAGATTTGTATGATTAAAACCAGGTCCCTTGCAAAATATATTATAGCTTCCAGTTGAGTTTTTTTTATGAGATTGCTGAATGTGCAAACTAATGAGTTTCTGTTTCTTGTGCCTTCTCTTGGGCTCTTTTCATCTCTTGTTTGTTTATTCAATTTTGATGTGTTAGTTTGTGTTTTATCTTATTATATTTTATTTTATATCATTATTATCTTATAGAAGCCTGGTTGATTTCTAATAAGAGACATAAAGGGGGTGGATTCAGATGGGAGAGGAGGTAGGAGAAGCCAGGAGGTGTCAAAGGATGGGAATCCATAATCAGGATATATTATGTGAGAAAAAAATCTATTTTCAACAAAAGGAAACAAAGATGTTAAAAAAAGAATTATAGAAATTGAAATATTCAAGCAGACTGCATACAGGCAAGCTGTGTCTCCTGTACCTACATATTAGAGGGAAAGAGTACATGTCAGCTTGGAACATACTATCCTATGAGATACTGTCAAACCAAGGTACTGACAGAGTCTCAAGGGAAGCTTTATTAAGGAAGGTGAGGGTGAGTGGGATGAAGATAAAAGTTCACAGTCATCCTTCAATGGGCTTCTTATACAATTGTTGCCTTTCTTGTTCTTAACTGTATTATAGAAAGGACCATGTCTCTAATTGGAGAATATCCACCTATCTAGTTCTAGAACCTAAGTTGTGTACCAATGCATGCCGACACAACTTTCAGATAATATGAAGTAGGCATTCAAAGTGTGAACAAGTGCAACGTACGTGCTCTCTGTGTCTAGAGTAAATGAAGTGTGTTCACAGAGAAAGGCTCTGCAAATATAGCTCCATATAGGACCTACACAGGGTTTTGTATGGACCTTAACCACCAGAAAGGCTGTGAGCCCCTTCCATGCAGATACGTCCAAAATTTGGAAACTGCAACCAGACATGGACACCTGCAAAGTTCACGGTCAACCCATAATGGAGTCAAAAAATGGAATGAACTTTCCATAATGTTCCAAGTAAATAGCTTTGTATTGGACTGCATTTATAGATATCATTGGCTACATGGGCCTACAGGCTGTAGACTGGATAAGCCTTAGAGAGTTTCTACCATAAGGTGATTTGCTTACCTACAGCTGTCTATGTAAACAAACTAACCAGCAACTAAATGATCAGAAGCTGTTTATTCTGATAAATAATGTCACGTTTTTCAGATGAGCATATGCATGCTCTGCAGTTAACTGTGAGCTGCTCAAAGAAGTGGAAATGAGAAGTTTATAAAAATAATTACAAGGAGTATTAGAGCTAATACATGGAGCAAATACTCTTTTGGCCATGTTTGATTAGCTTTGGTTGTGCACAACATAACCTAGAGTCATCTGAAAAGAAGAAAGCTCAACTTAAGAATTGCCTACATCAGATTGACCTGAGGAGCATTGTCTTGATTATCAATTGATGCAAGAAGGCCCAGCCTCCTAAGATCCTGGGTAGTTGAACAGTAGACATTCTTGGAGGTTAGTATATCAAACAAGAATGTAGAAGCCTTGTTCCCCTTTCTCATTCCTCAGCCTGTGCTCTGCTTCCTCCATACCCTTTGTAGTATCCTTCATAGGAAGCTAATGGATGTAAGCTTTAGTCCCTGAAGTCGAAGAGGAGCTACAGAAACTAACCATATGCAGTCAGGGGTTGTAGGACCCCAGTGTGTGCACACATTCTCAGAAGCACAGGTAAGACAGTCTGGGGCTTGGAAGTGGCATCTCATGTGAGAGGGACAATCTTAGGGCACAACCTGACATGTGAGGTCTGACAGGGTCTCAGTGTCAGAGCTAACCTGACTTAGAGGTTGCACATCTGATATCTGCTACAGAACTGATGTTTTGCTTGTTTTTTGAAGAAGACCCAGACATTTTGGGATCATGGAAGCGTTGTTATGAGAGAAATGTTCAAGAACCATCTTGAGAACATCTTTTCCTACTATGTCATCATAGTAAGAACCTCATGACTCTGTACCCATTGCACCTCTCTTTCTGTCCCTCCTCAGGGTGACGATACATCACACCTGTGGCCACTGAGATCTGCTTCCTGTGTTGACCATGCCGGGGTGGAGCAGATTGATGGTGGCAAAGAGGAATAGAGGTGGGCTAGGAAAAAGGCCAAAGAGTTGCTCCAGGAAATAGCCAAGAGGATCCTGCCTACATCAAGAGATGGGGTCCCCGGGGAGTTGTAGGTGTGGTAGAAAGTGGGCTTTATGCAAGCTGGATGACCTAAGGCAAAGAACAATCTGGAGAGGCCATTTTGAATGGGCTAGGGGGACCCTGGGTCTGAACCAAGTGTTGGAGTCTCCAGTGAATGGAGCTGAGGTGGGAAGAGGGGACTTGTATGCAGGTTGTTATGTATCTGAGGGGGAGAGTGGAGAGATCATAATGGAGGACAGGAAGGAGGGTGTGACTCCCCTATCTGAATCCCTGCCAGATGTAGCCACTGGGGTCCCAGGTACAAAGTGCTTCTTGGTATTGTGGGCTGAGAAGAAGGAATCAGGATAACCTGCAAGTTAGGGAGTGGGGAGAAGAGGGTCCACAGGAAGAGGAAAGCTGGGTCTACTGCCAGGTTTAGCATGGTCCTCAGGTAATGAAGTAGGACTGATGGACAGGCTCCTGCAAGCAAGCTGTTACAGGGCTGGGGGTGACAATGAGAGAGTGTAATGGGGGACAGGAAGGACAGTAGAAATCACCTAATAGAGTCCAGTGTGGATTCCAGGTAGAGAGCTTTTCTACATATAGGCTTCAGTCACAGAGGACGCCATCTGACAGAAAAGAAGCAATTGGGTATTGCTAAAAATCTGTTGAGTTTACTATGTTCTGTGTGTCTTGGTGATGTCTCAGCTGTTACTTTTGCAAGAGGCTCAGAATTTGCCTCTGGGATTTATGGCCACTGAATCTAATGTAAAAAAAGAGATTCATATGTCATTTTGCTATAAAAAATATTAAAGTTGTTTTATGCTATTCTACTTTATTTTAAAAACAGCTAAATTGGAGTTGTTCTGGGAAACAACACATGGTTCTAAGACCAAGAGAGGGCAACAGAAACCAAACAACAGAGCACCCACACAATGAAGACCAGACATCAGCACCTAAAATCACCTCAGTCATCACAAACCCAGAGGCCAAGACACCAGCATGGAAACACAAGGACTTCAAAGCAGCAATTCTGAATATGTTCAAGGACCTCACAGAGGATGTGGAAAACCCCTTAATGATGTCTATGAAAACACAAAGGAACAGTGAGGGACGTGATGAAAACAGCTCAAAACATGAAAGTCGACATGGAACAGCTAAAGCAAACCCAACCTGAGATAAAACTGGAAATGAAAAGATAAGGAAGTCAAACTCAAACCTCAGAGTACACAGCACGGAAGAGAGAATCTCTGGTGTTGCAGACAAGGTAGAAGAAATGGATACCTCTGAAACAGAAAATGTTAAATCTCCACACAGCTGAGTCACTAGGGATGGTCCTTGTGACAATTTCTATAGCTCTCACTTGGTGAGAACAATTCCAGAGATATAATGTCCATGTCAGTGTTCAGTTGCCTCTGTACAACTGAGTGTGGCACTGTAGCATCTGGATTCTCAGCTGTCCTTGAATGTGCCTACATGTTTTTCTTAATTTAAATATTGCTCCCCATTAATGAAATGACAAACTGTGGTGACAAACCGTGGTGACAAACCGTGGAATAGAAACGCTTTGTTCTTTTCCTGGATCTAAGCTTTTGGTCAGGATTTCACACACACACACACACACACACACACACACACACACACACAGAGAGAGAGAGAGAGAGAGAGAGACAGAGAGAGAGGAGAGAGAGAGACAGAGAGAGACAGAGAGAGACAGAGACAGAGACAGAGAAAGAGACAGAGACAGACAGAGATAGAGAGTCAAATAGACAGAGAGACACACAGAGATCTCTGTAAAGGCTGAAAGTCAACAGTGCTTAAGTGTGGATCATCCCAGCTGGACTAGTCAACTGTTGACATCGCCTTGTAGAAGAGGGGGCAGGAAGGATCATGGGACCCTCACCTGGGTGTCTAGCCACACCATGCCACCTGTTATACTCAATTCTACTTTAACTGCATATGGCCTCAAGGAGGGGCTAGGGTATATAGGACTAGAGAGAGGAAGGAGGGCTCTGTCTGTTCAGCTATGAGAAACTTCGTCAACCCTGCTCTGTAAAGACTTTCTAGTGTAGGCTTCTGCAGGGAGTATCCACTCTTCTGTAACTGCCTCATCTACGCACTGAAATTAAGGCCAATAAACTCACTGATATGGCAGGAGGAACTTTAATAGTACCTTGTCTTGGTTTGTTAATGGAGCCTTAGGGAAGTAGGACAACATTGTTTATGTCTCTTCAAGGGAAAGAATTTTAGCAACAACTTCCAGCATCTGTATCACAGAAAGTTCTAGAACACACCTGGATATGTGTGGTTATTCCTAGTCTTGACTTTCCACTTTTCCATTTACACAGTGAGACAAATTATGAGTTCACAGCAAAATAAAGACAAAAATATGTGGATTTCACCCAAAAGTTGTCTCCCACTGAGCCTGAGCTGTGGAGTACTGCCCTTCCCTTCACATTTATTTGTTTCTCCTTCTTCCTCCATATCCAGAGCTTCCTTCCATACCCACAATCTTCTCTCCTTTATCCACAGCCTCCTTCCCTTCTTGCCACTTCCTGTATTGTCCATCTCAAGTTTCCTGAAAAGAGGAAGCGAATAGAGACAGGTTTGACATGTGGCAGGATTCAGACAGCAAAGTGCACTTGCCACTGAGCCTGACCGCCTGAGTTCAAGTCCTGGGACCTACATGGTGGGAGGAGAGAATGGACTCTATCCATATGTGCCACAGCATGCATGCATGAGTTCTCTCTCTCTCTCTCTCTCTCTCTCTCTCTCTCTCTCTCTCTCTCTCTCTCACACACACACACACACACATACTCAAAATAAGTATGAATATAAATGAATGAATGAATGAATAAATAAATAAATAAATAAATAAATGTAAAAGAAAAAAGAAATAAGTTTTGGGGGCGTATGACATGGTTCTTTACCGATCTAGGAACCAAAAGCCAAAAACCCTGTCAAGCCCACAGAGACAGTCACAATTCAAGCAGGTATGGGTTTGGCAATCTTCATGGGATAAAGGTGCCACCTTCTAATATTGGATATTGTCTCCTCTGCCTTTAAATACCACAGACAGCCCCACAGTCTCACTTAGCACCAAGATTTCTTCTTTGTCCTGTTCAATAGCACATTTGCACAGACAACTGATTAAAAACAAAATTGGAAATCATAGTATGTAAGCAAAGGATCTGTAAAGTTGAAAAAAATAAACTCCAAAAATACCATTGAGTTTCATTTTGTGTTGGCCCACCATTGGGCATGAGGCTTGCCTGTCAGTGTGCTTTATATACCCAGTGAGACTCTGAAAAACAATTTTTCCTTTGTGATCCACTATCAAGTGGAGATAGCCTCCGGTTTAGGGAAGAGGATTTTGGTCTGCTTCCATCTAAGCACCAAAACTCCATCTGGCTTAAACCTGTGCAGGCAATGTGACTGTTTCATAGTTTCTATGACTTCACAGGTGTGTAAATCCTGTTGTGTCTAGAAGACCTTGTTCCCTAATATCTTCCATCCTCTCTGGCTCTTACAATCTTTCTGCCTCCTATTCTGCAGAGTTCCCTAAGTCATAAAGGGATGGACTTTTTGAAAACAATCATTTAGGATTGAGTGTTCCAAGGTCTCTCACTCTCTGCCGTATGTCCAGCTATGGATGTCTGTATTTGTTCCCATCTGCTGCAGGAGAAAGCTTCTCTGATGATAGATGAGCAAGGTGCTGATCTATGAGCACAGCAGATGTCATTACAAGTCATTTTATTGCTACATTCCATTAACAGGAAAATAATATTTGTTTTCCCCTAGGTCCCTGGCCTATCTAGCCTTGGGTTCTTGACCACTTGTGCGGTATCAGGCATGGGTTCTGTCTCACAGAGTAGGCCTTAATTTCAACCAGAGAGTTATTGGTTGCACTCATAAATTTTGTGCCACTATCACAAGAGGGTATCTTTGCAAGCTGGTCATTATTGTAGATTGCAGAGTGCTGTGGAACAGTCTTTGTACACTGTAGATATATATTGCTCTTATTGTTAATAACAAGCTGATTACTTGACAGTTGGGCAGGAAGATTTTGGGTGATACAGCCTAACATAAGAGAAAATGATGGGAAAATGAAGGACAGAGTCTGGAGTCAAGAGCCGGTGCTGAGAAAAGCAAAATGCACATGCTGTACTGAGAAAAGGTACCAAGCCATGTGGCAAAACATAGATAAGAAATGTGTGTTAATTTACATGTAAGAGTTAGCTAGTAACAAGCCTGAGATATTGACTGATTATTTATAATTAATGTTGAGTCTCTGTGTTGGTTATTTAGAAACTGGAGGGCAGGAAAAACAAGTCTACCAACAAATGGTGCTCCAACATGGGACTGCAATTTCCACATAAGATCTGAGAGAAATCTTAAACAAGTTTTTACACACACAAAAGTGGAGCCAAACTTGGCTTCCTAGTCTCATGTCTCTCATGGCTACTGTGACTTCTGATAGATACCAGTATATCATGAGTTAAGCCACAAGGCAGGTTCCCTCAATTTTTCACACATACCATGGTACAGAGAGGTGTCTCTCAGCCACTACCCAATGTGGCAATTTTGGGTTTTGTTCATGCAGACAGAAAAGATTGTAGATATGCAGTAAAGACAGATTCAGATGGAAAAAACTTCTAAATGGGTTACAGCGTATTTATAAATATATGTAGGCTTGAGAGAAAAAAGAGAAAGTATAGAGAGTCATAATATAAATATATATATAGAGAGTTTTACAATAATAAAATAAAGTATTTAAAAAGGGACTAAAGTAATATAAAAAATAAGCCATGTAAAGATGGAAAATAGACAGAGAGACTGGATTCTGTATGTTATTGTGTTGCCTTTAGATTTTCTGATTGCTGATAAAGAAACTACAGCAGCTAAGACACATTTGCTTATGAAACCTGCTACATTAAACCAATCTATAGATTTTAAAAATGTCTTCACTTCAAAATTTAATTCAAAAGATATGTTACTTTGGGGAAGAGGTTATGCTCATATTTCCACCAAGATGAGAAGCTATGGATTGATTCTTAATTAAAGAAAATCAGGTTTAATGAGGAAGACTCTCTGATACCCTGGCTACAAGTATTAAATGAATGAATGAATGAATGAATAAATAAATAAATAAATAAATGAGCTAGAAGATAGGTGACATGTATTTTACCCCCTCAGACATAAAACAAAAAAAGATCTTTAACTGATTATGCACACCACATAACCATATTTGTAATGTATGTTACCTTTTAATTCATGTACTTTCAGAACAAGGGAATGGAATCAGACACCAATAAAAACAGATGGTCAGATAATCCAGCAGCCAGAACAATTTCAATGCTGCTGTCTGAAATGGTACAGCCTCACAGAATACTCCAGCCAGGACTTCATTGTTATCCCAATTTTCTCAAGGTTCCTTCACAAATGTCAGCACCAACAAACAATAGAAAGTAGTCTAGAGAAAGATGCCCATATTCCCATAAATGTGCTATGGATGTTCATTATAATTTAAAGGATGTTGGCTACAAGTTGTTATTGGTCATAGTTTTTTTTTTAAAAAAGTAACTAAAGAGTTAAATACAAATATATATATATATATATATGATAGAATAAAAAGATTGATTATTAAATCTACTTTTAAACCAAAAAGCAACTAGTAGTCTTAAATATTTTACATTGGTATGAATTTTGGTATATTGATACAAATTTAAAGTTAATTTTGTTATGCTGTATGTATATTTATGCTCTTGTTTAGAGTATTGTGTGTATACAGCTCGTTAAAAAATATAATGCATTATTAAGAAATACAGGTTAGCAGTTAGTAGTCTATAATAGTCAAACGTATAGTCATGTGAGGTATGTTTTCAGGTCATACACATATTTAGATAGATAGATAGATAGATAGATAGATAGATAGTCTTCAAATATTTCAAAGATCTACAGAATATGGCATTGAATATGTTTAATTACCTAAAGCTTTTCATGACAATTAGACACATCTGCTCAAGACAGCCCCAATTTACATCAAAAGAAGATGATGGGTATCGAAGAAGCTCTATATTGAGATTTTCTTTACGGTAAAATCTACCCATTTGGGCATATACTGACCTTGCCTCAATTACTGATGGTGAACTGTCACAAAACACAAAAGCAATACACAAAAGAAAATGACTGCCAAACATTGCCAAAACAAGATAGAAAGGTCCTTCAAACTTCCCTGCTTCTGAGAATTGTCTGCCAGATATACCACGCCCAAAGGCCAAATTTATATGCCTCAACATTACAGGACTTTGGGTGACTATCCAGGTAGTCAGACATCCCTGTTGTTAGGAAACATTTCACACTTGTAGGGTCTTTGATGGAGTTAAAGACAAATACTTAAACTTATAGCCTTCTTTAGTTTTGATAAAAGGTAAATTAGGTATAAAATGTTAGATTCACAATGATAACATACATAATAGAGTATTTTCTCTAATTTTGCAAAATATAAATGGACTGAATATTGTAACTGTAATTCTTACTTGGTAACTGTTTTATTGTATATAATTTTACTATGTTAAATAAAAAACATTCCTTTTAAATTACACAAAAAGTTGGAAATGCTGTGGAACATACTTTGTACATTGTAAATATGCATTGTTCAAATTTCTAATAAAAAGCTGATAGGCTGATAGCTGGGCAGAAAGAGATTTGGTGAGACAGCCTGAGACAAAAAAATGTTCATAAGAGGAAGGGTAGAGACTGAAGTCTCGAACAGATGCGGAGTGAAGATGGACATGCTGTACTGAGAAAAGTTACCAAGTGGCAAAGCATAGACAAGAAATATGGGTTAATTTAGAAGTAAGAGTTAGCTTTCAACAAGCCTGAGCTATTGGCCCAGCATTTGTAATTAATATTAAGCCTCTGAGTAACCACTTGGGAGCAGAGTGTAGGACAGAAACTTGTGCCTATAGCAGGTTTTGTAGGTGGGTTGGTGTTTAACCTTTTCCTCTGGCAGTGCACAGAGTACTTTCCAGTATTAACACTACTATTCAGAAGGGATGAAGGCTCTACATAGGCACCAGCTCAACTTCTCCATGTTCAGTGAGTTACGTGGGTGTTGTCTTCAACAGTAAGACATTACCATCAGTTTGTGGAGAGCAACCAACAGCCTTGGCAATAGCCTGGGTTCTTTAGGGGCTGCCATGGGGTCCCTTTGGCCAACAACCAAATTAGATTAGATGCAATCCACTCCAGCACTGGTGGTTTCATTTGGTGGTGACAGATGTCTAGTTGGGGCTTTGTCTCCCCTGTTATTGGTGATTCCAATTTAGAATTATTTTATTGAAGTTGTATGTTAAGAAGTTTCCACTGCATTAGGTTTCCATGTGACCTTTGAAATGCACTTGGTTTTAGCTGTCCCTCCAGCATTCCCTCCCTGCCTCCCCTTTCCTCCCCTCCCATTTGATCCTCCCTTTCCCACCCCTCCCCATTCATCCACAACTATCTATTCTATTTCCCCTCCCCAGGGGATTCCTTCTCTCTCACCCCTAGTTCCTTATCTATACCTAACCTCTGTGGTTATATGGATCATAACCTGCTTATCAAAGACTTAGCAGCTAATGTATAAACAAATACATGCCATATTTGTCTTTTGGGGTCTAGGTTACCTCACTCAGGATGATTTTTTTCTAGTTCCATCCATTTACCTGTTGAATGGGGGTGAATCTGGGCAAAGTTAAGGGGAGGGAGATGCAGGTAAATATGATCAAAATATTTGGTATCAAATTTCAAAGAATCAATAAAATAGTTTTGAAAAGAGTTGAATCTAAATTGCATGTGTGACGTAACATAAGAAATTAAGATTATCGGCCCAGAAAATTGTTAAACTGTAAGAGTTTTCTCTATTGCAGTTAGGTTCGCAAACCTCATTGTTGCTTAGATTTCACTAAATGTTTTTTCACACATTGATTTTCTCTTACAAAAGTCTGGAAATTACAAGAAGTCACATTGAGTTAGTGCCAGCTAAGACAAAGGAACTCCAAAATAAACATGAACAGTGAACTCTGTTTGATATCAGGAGAAAGCAGAAAACACAGCCAAAAACCTTTACATGTTAACCCTTTAATGAAGTTTTGAATACAAAATGCATTTGCTCCCACTGTTTTTCTACCCACTGAAAATGAGAGGCCAGGTTACTGTGGGGTGAAGCTCTACTCATCCCATCCCATCCCAGCTCACTTGTCAATTTCCCAATTCAGCAGCAAAGTGACAATGACCAGATACACTCTTATTTTTAACTCTTATTTTCACCTTTCCCTTTTTATTACAATAACAATGTCTTCAAAATACAATATCTTCAAAAATAGAAACAGCATATACTTGATTTTCAAAACTACATCAATTATGTGCCATATAGAAAAATGGTCTATTATACTTATCTTTTCAGTGTTGGATGAGTGGTTTTTATTAAACATATAGCTAGCAAAAGTAAAATGACAAATAAAAGTAGCAGATAGGGAGAAGTGGCATATAGACAAAGAAACATCATCAAACCAGGGCCTTACACTACCCATCAGAAATGACTAGGGTAGCCCAAGTGGGAGAGGAAGCAAATGTAATCTCAAAGAAGGCTCTTAAAACACTGATAGAAATGACCAGGGAGGCCCTGCCGAAACAGACTTGCTGGAGCTTGACAGCATTGGTGGCCTTTGGATGAGAATGGCCTCATAGACTCACATGCTTGAATCCTTGGTCCCCATTGGTGGAAATGTTAGGAAAGCATTAGGATATATGGCCTTGTCGGAGGAGGTGTCTCTGAGGTGGACTTTGAACAGCTGCTACTCCTAGTGCACACTCTGCTTCGTGCTTCCAGATCAAGAAGGGAGCTCTCTGCTGTGCCTGCTGCCATCCTCATCTCCAACCCCAGGAAACAAAACGTGAGTCCAATTTAATGCTTTCTTTCATAAATTTCTCTGGCTGTGCTGTCTTGCAACAGCAATACAAAGTAACTAATACTTGTTACTCAGTTATTGCCTTGTGAGAAGGTTTCCAGTTACATGGGTGAGCTTCCCATTTGCTATTCCCACAGTAGGTATCTTTATACCATGAGACAAGCAACAACCTCTGTTGGCAATGGTTCTTCTAGGTGTTCTGGAGGGCTCCATGTCTTCTTGAATAGCTTTAACTGTTTTCTGTTCTCCTTTCTCCTCATCACAGGGGTGAGAGAGTTTGGAGTCGGTCAGAGGAAAGGCTCTTGAAAGGCCTTTGAGATAAATGCTTGAATCTGAAATTGGGGGACTCACTCATGTTCTCAGATTTGGCTCCCAATATGTGTAAACAGTAGGTATCAATTTGCCAACAGAAGAAGTGACAGATGTGCCTTCTGCTAAGGCAATCTTCTCAACTCCTTACTCACCCACTCTACAAAGCTTCTCCCTTTACCACCTCCATGTGTTATCCACAGCTAATTGCACTGTCCTTATAAATACATTGAGTGCCACTCACCTGGTTTCTGTGCTGAGGGGACATGTTTCACCTCAGTGTCAACAGTATCTGATCAGGTAGGCAATTCTTATTGAATAAACAGAAAAACAAGTACAGTAGACACAGATTTTACCATATAGCTAGTACAAGAAGGGAAGATGAGGGAAGAGGCAGAATGCTTTGAACATAAATGTAAGTGTGAATTGAAGGTACTGCTTAGTGTGAGTGAGTTGCATAATCATGATGAGAATCAAGAAACAGAAGACCACCGGGAGTCTATGGCTGAAAAATTAATCACTGTACTGTGTAAGAGAAAGGGGAGAGAGGAGCACATGGAGGGAGGCACAGAAAGAGGGAAGCTGACTCTTTTACTGGCTCTGGGGACTCTACTCCTCATTGCTCAGCCTTAATATATGGGGAGGTGCTGAGTCTTAGGGCAACTCCATATGTCATGCTCTGCCGATATTCACGGGATAGCTGCCCTTTCCTAAACAGAAACTGAGGAGGAGTGGCTGGGGTGGAGGGAACAGAGCGGGGTTAGCGGAAGGACTGGGAGGAGAGGAGAAAGGGGAAACTGTGTCTGGGATGTAAAATAAAGAAACAAAGTTTTTTTTTTTTTAAAGGTATAGTGGAGGGAGAACCATCTTTTATCATCAACTGAAAACCCAGCATCTATATCAAGGTTCTTCCAGAACTGTCTCTTCTGGCAGCCCATCCCACTCCCTGTAATGTTGTTTCTCAACTACTTCTTCTTGCTTTAGGTTACCTTCCTGGGGAATCTCTTGTTTTACAAGCAGAAGCATTGCCCATGTTTGATCCAAATTCCTGGGTTGCCACTCAATTTTTCCCTCAGAGTTCAGGAAATTTCCTAACCTGAAAAGTGCAATTTGAAGCTGTAAGGATGGTGGGAGAGCTATCTGACAGCTGTAACCCTGTGTGCCTTCTCTGCATCCCCCAAATTTGTGCACCTTAGCTTCCTCTACCACAGTCCTGCACTGGAATATTTGCTGATGTGAGTTTCCTATTCCCCCAACACCTTCTAGGAGGGTCAGGAGACCTCTATAAGGACTGTGAAGATGAGAGCTTGGGACCAGTCCTTTGCCTGTTATCAGTGGCCTCCTTGGCTGGAGAGCTAAATGTTGATGTCAATAGGTCTTCCTGGCATTCCTGCATTGAATTCTAGGTGTTTCCCAGGCGATGACGGATCTGAAACTCCTTAGCAGCCAATGAGCGTCAAAGTTGGGACACTAAAGGTCCTGGAGAGGTCAGGAATACAAAGAACATACATAACTCAACAGAATAAGGGCAATATTCAGCAAACAGATAGCCAACATCAACTTAAGTGAAGAGAAACTCAAAGCTTTTCCACTAACATCAGGAAGAAGACAAGGCTGTCCACTCTCTCCGTACCTATTCAACACAGTACTTGAAGTCTTGGCTAGAGCCATAACACAATTGATGATGATGAAGGAAATACACCTTGAAAAGGAAGAAGTCAAAATATCTTTATTTTCAGATACTAGGATAGTCTTAAGTGGTCATAAAAATCACCAGATAGCTCCTACAGCTGACAAACACCTTCAGCAAAGTAGCAGGATACCAAATTAACTCACATAAATCAAGAGCCGTCCTGTATACAAATGACAAACAGACCGAGAAAGAAATCAGGGAAACAACAACCTTTCAATAACCTCCGATAATTTTCAATATCTTGGGGTAACTTTAAGCAAACAAGTGAAAGTCTTGTTTGATAAAATTAGGTCCTTTACAAACATAGCTTCCAGTTGAGGTTTTTTTTTTTTTTAAATGGGATTTATGAGTGTGCAAACATTTGAGCTTCTGATTCTTAAGCCTTCTCTTGGGCTCTTTTCATTTTTTTTGTTTCTTTGTTCAATTCTGATATGTTAGTTTTTGTTTTATCTGATTTTATATTTTTATTATCTTATAGAAAACTAGCTGCTTTCAGATGAGAGACAGAAGAGGGTGGATTCAAATGTGAGGGGAGGCGGGTGAAGCCAGGAGGAGTAAAATGACGGGAAGCCATAATCAGGATATATTATGTGAGAAATAACTCTATTTTCAACAAAAGGAAACAAAGTATTAAAAAAGGGTTATGGAAACTGAAATGTTCACACAGACTGCATACAAGCAAGCTGTGTCTCCTGTACCTACATATTAGATGGAAAGAGTACATGTCAGCTTGGAGCATACTATCTCCGATCAGATACTGTCAAACCAAAGTACTGACAGAGTCTCAAGGGAAGCTTTAGTAGGGAAGGTGAGGGTGGGTGGAATGAAGATAAAAGTCCACAGTCATCCTTCAATGAGCTTCTTGTATAATTGTTGCCTCTCTTGTACTTAACTATATTATAGAAAGGACCATGTCTCTAATTGGAGAGTATCCACCTATCTAGTTCTAGAACCTAAGTGTGTACTATGCATGTCTACACAACTTTTGGATAATATGAAGTAGGCATTCAAAGTGTGAACAAGTGTAACATATGTGCTCTCTGTGTCTGGAGTAAATGCTGTTGTTCTTATAGAGAAAGGTTCTGCAAAAATATCCCGATGTGGGACCTATACTGGGCTCTGTATGGACCTTAACTACCAGAAAGGCTTTGAGCCGCTTCCATGCAGATATGTCCAAACTTTGGAAACTGCAACCAGACATGGACACCTGCAAAGTTCACGGTCAACCCATAATGGAGTCAAAAAATGGAATGAACTTTTCATAATGTTCAAATTACATTCTCAACTTTGTGTTGGAATGCATTTATAGATATCTTTGGCTACATGGGTCTATGGGCTGTAGATTGGACAAGCCTTATGGAGTTTCTACCATAAGGTGATTTTCTCACCTACTGATGTCAATCTAAACAAACAAACCAACAAACAAATAATCAGAATCTGCTTATCACTATAAATAATGCTGTGTCTTTCAAATGAGCATATGCATGCTCTGCAGTTAATTGTGAGCTGCTCAAAGTATTGGAGCAAAGAGTTTATAAGAACAATAACAAGGAGTATTACAGCTAACACATTGAGCAAATACTCTTTTGGCCATGTTTAATTACCCTTGCTTGTACACAACATAATCTAGAGTCATCTGAAAAAAGGAAGCCTCAACTGAAGAATTGCCAACATGAGATTGACATGTGGGGCATTGTCTTGATTGTCAATTGATGCAGGAAGGACAAGGCTCCTAAGATACTGGGTAGCTGAACAGTTAGACATTCTTGGAGTTAGTACATCAAACAAGAATGTAGAAGCATTGTTCCCCTTTCTCATTCCTCAGCCTGTGCTCTTCTTCCTCCATATCCTTTGTAATATCCTTAATAGGAAGTTTGTGGTTATATTATGTCCCCTCAATATATTGTGGACCCTAATAAACTTATCTGGGGTCAGATAACAGAACGGCCACTAGACAGGCATAGAGGCAAGAAAATGGTGGCACACACACTTTTAATTGTAGCATTTCTGAGGCAGAGACCTATCTGGGTCTCTGCAAGTTCAAAGCCACACTGGAAACAGCCAGGCATGGTGACATATGCCTTTAATCCCAGAAAGTGATGGCAGGAAGCAGAAAGGTATATAAGGCATGAGGACCAGGAACTCTTTTTAATCTTTTAATCTTTTAGCTTTTAGCAGAAGTTCAGCTGAGATCTATTCAGATGAGGACTCAGAGGCTTCTAGTTTGAGGAAACAGGATCAGCTGAGAGGTTTGCTGTGTCTTGTTAGGCATCTCTGATCTTTCAGCAGTCACCCCAATCCCTGGCTCTGAGTTTGTTTTTATTTATACGATCCTTTAAGATTCGTGCTACAGAAGCTAATGGATGAAAGCTTTGGTCCCTGAAGTCCAAGAGGAGCTGCAGGAACTAACCATATGCAGTGAGGGGTTGTAGGACCCCAGTGTGTGCACGCTTTCTCAGAAGCACAAGTAAGACAGTCTGGGGCTTGAAAGTGGCATCGCATGTGAAAGGGACAACCTTGGGGCACAGCCTGACATGTGAGGTCTGACAGTGTCTCAGTGTCAGAGCTAACCTGACTTACAGGTTGCACATCTGGTGTCTGCTGCAGAACTGATCTTTTGCTTGTTTGTTGGTGAAGACCCAGACATTTTGGGATCATGGAAGTGATGTTATGAGAAAAATGTTCAAGAACCATCTTGAGGACATCTTTTTCTACTATGTCATCATATTAGGAACCCCATGACTCTGTACCCATTGCACCTCTCTTTCTGTCCCTCCTCAGGGTGACGATACATCACACCTGTGGCCACTGAGATCTGCTTCCTGTGTTGACCATGCCTGGGTGGAGCTGCCTGGTGACAGGAGCAGGAGGGTTTCTGGGCCAGAGGATCATCCGCCTGTTGGCTCAGGAGAAAGAGCTGCAGGAGGTCAGGGCCTTGTTCAGGTCCTTCACTCCAAAACACAGGGAGGAATTATCCAGTAAGTGACCTGGAGGCTGGTGAACACGGACTGGGCAGGGCTTCCTTGTCACCAAGTAAGAAACAGGGGGATCTGTGAAGAGCCTCAGCAGGAACAATCACAGTTGAGACAGCATAAAGGCATTGCATAGTTGGAAAAAGTGGATTCTGGATGACCCAGAACTAGAGAACATGGCCATGGACAGGCCCTTGGCCATCAGGCTGTTCTCCTATTTAGACATTGCAGATCAGTTTTCTCATTGCTGGAAGCTTTTGGGTCTTAAAGGTTCTGGACATGGCAATATTGTGCAACACTAGCAAAAGATTATTAAACTAGAGACCTGAGCAGTGTGAAACTGCCTCCTTTGAACATTCCCAATCAACTTTGTAGTTTCTTTTTATTTAAGAGTAGGGGAGAGTGAAGTTCATAGCAGGAAGTGATTATAATGTAGAGGTAAATTGATGAAGGAAGGAGATAGGGAGAGCAAGAGAGCGAGAGAGCGAGAGCGAGAGCGAGAGCGAGAGCGAGAGCGAGAGCGAGAGAGAGAGAGAGAGAGAGAGAGAGAGAGAATGAGAAGGGGACTAGAGAGCATATACACAGGATAGAAACAGACTGAGGGTCAGGTGGACTCCATATGTGTCATGGGGATTCCTCCAATGTCTCTCCCATCATTCCTCCTCTCTGTCCTTCATCCTCAAAGGAAGTGCCTACAGACTTTACTGGAGAGGTACTTTATGTTTTTCTGTATCTCTCTCCCACCCCAGGCCAAGTACAAGCACTGGGTTGATATCATTTCCCAGCTGCTCCATTCTCACATCCTTCTGTGGATATAGCTTATGAAGGACCCTTGTTCCTAGTGTGAGGCCATTATGAACACACCTCTTTCTCCATACTCTCCAAGTTCATTTAACCCTTTTGTTTGGATCCCACCCACCTGTAGCATGAGTCTTAAAAGTTCTTATTAATAGAATCAAACCTGAGCCAGGTATTGGGGTAAATGCTGGAAGGTCAGAGAAATAGAACAAGCCACAGCTATCTCACCTCGCCGGATCCTCAGCTGGTCTTACTTCCTCAGACTGGAAGCTTCTATGTCCTCATATCCAAATGACTCTCAGCTGAACTGCTGCTAGAAGCCTGAATGTTTAACCAGCCCAAATTCTTCTCCAGGCCAAATGCCTACCCAGGCCAAATGCCTCAAGTTTCTTCACGCCTTATATACCTTTCTGCTCTCTACCACCACTCCCTGGGATTAAAGGCTGGTTTACTGGGATTAAAGGTGTGTGTCCTTTAATGGACCACGCCTGGCCATTTCCAATGTGGCCTTGAACTCACAGAGATCCAGAGGGATTTCTGTCTCTGGAATGCTAGGATTAAAGGCGTATGCTACCACTGCCTATCCTCATGTTTAATATTGTGGCTGTTCTGTCTCTGACCCCAGATAAGTTTATTAAGGTACACAATATTTTGGGGAACACAATACCACCACACCCACCTATTCCTTGGCTTTGTCAGATAGGGTCTTTATAAAATCTCTTATCTGATACCAGGCAGCCAGCAGGCAGCATGGCACTGTAGCAATAGCTGAGAGCTCATGTCTTGACCCACAAGCTAAGGCAAAAAAAAATAACTGGGAATGATGTAAGTCTTTTGAATCCTCAAAGGCCAGGTCCAGGGACATACTTCCTCCAAAAAGGCAACACCCCCTAACCTTTCCACCAACTGGGAAACAAGTATTCAATTATATGAACCTATGGGAGCCATTCTCATTCAAACCACCACAACTCAGTGTCCAAACACTTTAAGACACACTTGAGCAACAAAGAGGTTTGGAAAGAGTAGTTCTTGGGCTACACTTATCTGGAATCCATCATCAAATTAAATTTTATCTGTTTTGTAGGAATGATTAGCATCTTATGATACTGGACCAGTATTGTTGTGTTAAAAGTAATAGCCTTCAGAGTTTTAACAAGCAATAGTTGCAAGGGTCTTGTTCAGCTGGAATCTCCAACTTGTCCCTGCATGGTCTGAGAAGCCCCATTCCTGTCTCTCTCTCCAAACCCTGCCCATTCAGAGAGTCTTAAAACAAACAAACACAAAGTGTGATATGGGTACATTTCAGTGGGCCCTGCCAAGACATGGCACTAAGAGAAAAATGTAAGCAGTCTGGCAAAGGCTTGCTCCTGACCTAAGTTCTGTTCAGGTAAACAGAGACAGATTTAGGAATATATATCTAACCTCCTTGCTTTAATATCTCATTAAATTAGCATTGCTTTACATCCATCTTTGATAAGCCTTATTCTCAGGACAGGATAGAAATTATCAAACAAAAATACATCCTAATCCAAAATATCTTGGATACCTGTTGTTGCCTCCTTGGTAGGACCACTCAATGTGGTCACCTTTAGTTAAGATGGCAATGAAGTCACATGACCTCCCTCTTCTCCAGCTCTATCAAAGATGGCTGCCAGCCTCCTGACTACACTTCCTTTAGTTATGATGGTGGATAACCATGTGTTGTTTCCCAGAACAGCTCCAATTTAGCATTACAAGTTTTAAGTTAATTTTTTTTACAGATGTTTAACCATGCCTGACTCCATCAACTGTTTTTTTAATTAAGTAGAATAGCTTAAAAGAACTTTAATATTATTTATAACAAAATGACTTATGAATATCTGTTATTATACTAGATTCAGTGGCCAGAAATTCCAGGGGCAAATTCCGAGCCCAGGCAGATAGTTGCAACATTGACAGCTGAGATATCACCAAGACACACAGAACATAGTAAACTCACACAGATGTTTAACCAGACCTTGGACTTTTTTTTAATGAAGTAGAGCAATTTTAAAAGTAAAACACACACACACACACACACACACACACACACACACACACAGAGAGAGAGAGAGAGAGAGAGAG
>CABHPQ010159863.1:16840-37429 GCA_902168405.1 Peromyscus aztecus
TATCTATCTATCTATCTATCTATCTATCTATCTATCTATCTATCTATCTCACAAATAGTCTGCATTTGATAACTGAATGTTTAAATATTTAAAAGTTAAGCTCTTTTCTCAGAAAGGCAAATATCAAATACTATAAGATACTCCACTTCTAGGTTTGTGTCCAAAATATTTCAAAGCAAGTCGTTAGAAAGATATTTGCACAGTAGTACTTAGGTAGCCTTATTCACTAAACTCATAATAGTGGGAGACAGCCAACATTAGGATAAAGAGATGAATGAGCAAAGAAAACTACAGCACATACATATGCAACATTATTCAGATTTGGAGAAGAGATTCAGATATCATCCAATGATAACTTAGGGTTATTTCTCTGAAGTTGAACACATATATTTATTATATAGAAAAAGAGTTTATTTTCATAAGACGACAATCTCATATGCACTTGCAGCAGTATGCTTTGATGAGATATATCTACACAACACACAAACTTACTTTTCCCTCCTTTTCCTCTGCTCAAATCCCTTTCTTTTTATCTAGTATCTCCCTTTAATGCTCAGGACACCATTCCCCCATAGATTCCACATATGGAAGTAATATCTGACTCTTTGGGAGCTTGGATTACTTTGCTTATTTCTAGAGACTAACCTCAATTTTCATCATATTAGTAATTCTCTTCTCAAAACAGAAAACCTCATCCTATTATTCATACAGAGGAGGCACAAAACCTCAGTAGCCTCAACAAACTTGGAGAGGAATTACACAGTGCTACTCACACTTCCTTATGTCAAAATTTACCACAAAGTGACACTGATAAGAAGAGTATGACAGTGTAATAGAGATGTGTAATTCTGAGGAATAAAATGAAAATATCCAGAAATTAACCCTTTTTTATGTGGTATTATGATGCTTGACAATGCACCCAATAAGGCAGGAATCGTCTTTCAGAAAATGGTGTTAAGGAAACTTGACATCTCACTATAAAACAGTGAACTTCAAACTGTCTCACAGTCTGTACAAAAACTATCTTTAAATGGATCAAAGACCTAGGTATAAGAACAAAACCTTCAACACCAATGAAGGGAAGATATGAAAAAATCTTAGTGAAACTGGATTTGACTGTGATTTCCTGGTTAGGACATTGAAAACAGGCAGCAAAAGGAAAAATGATTTTTTTAGTTTATTTACTTTATGTATATGATTGTTTTGTCTGCATGTAAGCCTGTGTACCACATGTGTACCTGTTGTTCATGAAAATCAGAAGATGGTGTCAGATACCCCAGAACTGGAGGTATGGATGGTTGTAAGCCCCCATGTAGGTGTGGGGAATAGAACTGGCTATCTTGGAAGGAGCAACAAGTGCTGTTAACACCACCCTATCTCTTCAGCCTCACCCTTAGATAAATTTAACTTGAATAAAACTTAAAACATTGCAACAAAGGGAGAATATCTTTCTGTGAGTTGCTGTCAAGGAGGTTCCAGGAACTCCCAAAACAATACAGATGATTGCCATTGCTCCTGGATACTCACTAGAGTTCAATAGTAAAACTTTATTATTCAACGTGTCACACAATTGGGTCACAGAGCATAAAGAAATCAAGCTGGAGTTGAGCTAGAAGCTTCTTCCCCACTGGCTACTCTTCATAGTTCTTGTAGGTGCTGTGCAGGTTACTGGAAGAGAAAAGTCATCATCAGTCTTACCTAGATATGGATCTTACCATCTTTGATATGGACATGATTGGCAAGATGTGTTTTTCTGTGCAACAGTGGCATGCTTGTTATTGAGTGACCAATTGCTTTCTATTTGGGGCTTAGGTTTGCTCCACAGAAAGAAACCAGGCTGATTTTATAAATATGGTCAAGAAGACCCTGTGGTTGGGAAGGAACCTACTGTTAGTGTTTTGGTAAATGGTCTTATTGTCAAACTTCCTCATAAATACTAATGTATTTAGCGTTGCACCCAACCTTTATCAGGAAAGTTTCTTACTATAGCAGGTGGTGGTTAATGCACGTAACTGGCTTCAAGTTGGGCCAAGAATAAGTGATGGTAGAATTCTCAGCCTTAAATGGTATCATCTCTTCCAGTCTCAGGGAACATGATAGAAACGCGGTTGGGAAAATGTAAGAACCAGAGACTGGGGAAGTTGTACACCAAAAGGACATCCTTTGAACATAACATAGACATTGTGTTCATGAACATATTGTAGCTGTAGTTATCTGCACAAGACCTGCACATAACTAGGCCTGTCAACATGTTTCCATAGATGGGAGAGGGGCCCATGAGGCCCCAGTCCTCCCTGAGGGACTATTGGCAATTAATGACTCTTGGGTGAGAGAGTGTTATTTTCTTCAGTGGTGTAGCCACTGGGAAGTTGTCTGTGCTCAAATAAATAAACACCCACCCATGCTGAGGCAAGACGTTCCAATTAAACTTAGGGGATCACACACTAAAATAAAACATAAAAGTAGGAGGGGGCTGTTAGGAAGAAAGATTGTAAAGGATGAAGAAGGTGAGAGATAGGAATGGAGAACAAGACACTAAATTCATTATAAAAATATATAAAAGGCTTAAATAATAACAAATATGTTTGGAAACCTGGAAGTGAACAATAAAAAAAAACTTTTGTCACACCAAAGAAGACTGTCCAGGGAGTCAAATGACAATCCAAGCATGGATAAATTCACAAATTGTGTATCTAATGAGGGATCAATGCAGAGAATATGAAAGATCCTTATTAACACAACTACAAAAGATTCAACATGTCAATTTTTGTATTGCAAAAGCTTAACGGCTTTCTTTTAAGAGAAAATGCTCAAGTTATCAGTGATATACAATAAAAAACTATGAAAATGAAAAACAAAATTACAATCAGATCATTATTTGGGTAAAAAAAAAAAGGATACTTAGGGAAAATTCCAAATGACTATTGTGAGTTTAGTTCCAAATGACTAGAATTCATGTGAACAATGTTGGGAATGAAATGTTAATTAGTTCTGTACTTAGGATGCTCCATGATAGCTGTACTTTGGGTTGATTGAGTTTATTGCTATACAGCAAGAAGAAGAACAAGAATAAAGCCTTAAACAACAGATGACTAGAGAGCATCAGATGACACACATCCTCCAACCCCAATGACTGGGGAAGTGGTTTTCCTTTCTCCTTTCTCTGGGGCTGGGTTGGGAGCACAGCCCATTCTTGAACAAGGAGTCTTGAAGGACACTTTGAAACAAATGTGCTGGGGTTACAGATCCAAGAGGCCAGCACTGCCCCCACAGCCAGCTTCCAGTATGCTTAAACACCACATGACAATTTACTGATATAATGAATGTTATACTTGACATAGTATAGGTGATGGATCTAACATAAACAGTATCAGCATCCTCCCCTTGAAGTTTGGTTTTGGCATCCTCCGTTTTGGTTACCAAGAATAATCTGCTGGTTGAACATATTAAGTGGAAATTACTGAAATAAATAATCCCCAAGCTTTAAACTAAGAGGCATTCTGGTTAGCCTGATGAAATCTGGTGCCAATTTTTTCCATTTTGGTGAAATGAGAATCAGCCCCTTTTCTGTGTAAACAACTTATGTCTAAGTCACTTACTGGCATCCTGCTTTAGGATGACTTCTGTGCTATTTCAATGGATGCTTTGCAGTAAAACTGATTTGTTAGCTTAAAACATTTCACAATTAAAATGTTATCCTACTCACTTCACTGTGACATCATGCAGGCATTGGCATTTTCTTATGGTCACAATAACCAGTGCAGGGCAGTAAATAATTTTTTAGAGAAAGAAAACAAACTTACTACACAGTATGGTTATACTTTACTTTGGGGGAACTACTATTGCTAATTTATTTTTTGCTTATTTTTTTTTTAAGTTTTTTGAGACAGGGTTTTTCTGTGTAGCTTTGCACCACCACTGCCCGGCTATTTTTTGCTTAATTTTCAAAAAACTTCATTATGTATGGAGGGTAGACTAAAATAGTAAAACAGTATAGATAGAATCTGAAGCCATCTATGGTTGTAGTTATCCACTCTGTAGGTCCTAGAATCTATACCAAGGGAATATTGTAGATACATATTATATCACATGGCATATATAAAATCATTCAGTCTTCATTTCATGACTAAATTGTTTAAGTGTTTAGAAGATGATGCTCTTGTGGTGAAAAATTAACTTTGCTCAGAAGGCTAAATATTAAATATTACATGAGACCATTGTTTATATAGGTATATTTCTAAGACTTTAAAGTAGGAACTAAAAGAGATATTTTTTATGACAAAGTTCAAAGTAGCCTTATTTACAAAGTCCAGAATAAGTGGAAAATACGAGGATAAAGAAAATAAGCAAGAATATGATAAATACAGATAACTCAATATTATTCAGTCTATTTTCTAATATTATTAGAAAATGAATAAATTTAGATGCCATTTCATAGCATCAATAAACTTAGATATTTTTCTGAAGTTGAATATTTTTATTAGTGTGTAACAATTTTACAGAATGTGGAATAGTTTTGTGAGTGATTTTTTGATTACTGCATACAGTACATACTCCTATTATCCTGAATTAACTTTTTCTTCCATCCCACTGTTTGAATTTCTTTCCTCCTATCTGATCTTTTTTAAATGCTTATGATATCTTCTTCCTTGCCCTGTGGATTCCATAAATGCAAATTAACATTTGATTCTTTCTGAATCTGGCTAGCCTCACTTATTTCACATTTTGTCACATTGCTAACAGTGTTCCACCAGGAAGGGGGGCACTCACTGTATTACTGGCATAGAGTAGACATGAAACCCGAAAGGCCTCAGCAAACATGCAGAGATTTTCTGGTGGTGTGCCATCTTCTTCATTTCTAAACTTACCATAACTGGCAGAATGAAAGTGTAAATAGAGATGCACATATTTGTAGTTGAGTGGAAAATGTAGAAATAAACCCTCATAAATATGGGTTCTGATTCTTGACAATGGTGCCAACACCATTCAGTAAGGAAGGAATGATTGCTCAAAAAACATTGCAGGAGAACCTTCATCTCTACAAATTAAAGAAAGAAGTTGAAACTTCACCTCACAGCATATACACGTTACCTTTCAATGAATTAAAGACTTTAAAGAACAAAATTTTAACATCCATAGAAGAAAATATGAAAGGAAAAATAATTTTGAGTTTCATCTATTTTCTTGAAATTGGCAAGATTTTGTTCTCTATAGCTGACTAATCTTACTGCATATCCATTCCACATTTGCCTATCTATTTTTTAGCTTTTTATTGATTCTTTGTGAATTTTATATCATCAATCCCACTCGTCTCCCTGTCCCTCAACATCTGCCCTCTGCCCTTGCAGCCCCCCCAAAAAAACCAAAAAATAGCCCCCAAAAACAAGTAATAAAAATAATAAAAAATAAAAATGAAAAAAAAAAATCTTGCTGTGGTCATGCAGTCTACCCTTTGCCCAAACATCTTTGCTTGCAAATGTTCATTGCAGTGAGTCACTGGTCTGGCTCAAGGCCTCTGGCTTCTGTTGCACTATCAATACTGGATCCTCACCAGGACTCCCCTCAGATATCCTATTGTTGCCCTGTGTCACCGAGATCCTGCAACTTTGGTTCCGCAGGACCAGCCCCTTCACATGCTCCAGCAGTTCTTAGATGGGGTAGATGTTAGGATAGGCCAACTCAAAGCCCTGGATCCAGGCCTGGGTGGTAGTTGAGTTGGTCAGTCCACCCACTCTCTGTAGCTGGAGAGTTTCTCTCCGGGTCTGCCAAGCCCCGGCAGTCCTAGAGCCCACTTATAAAATAAACACACAGATACTTATATTATTTAAACTGTTTGGCCTAATGGCTCAGGCTTCTTGCTATCTAGTTCTATCTTAAATTAACCCATTTCTATTAATCTATATCTTGCCACGTGGCTTGTGGCTTACCGGTACTTTACATCCTGTTCCTTATCACAGCGGCTGGCAGCGTCTCTCTACCTCAGCCTCCCACTTCCCAGACTTCTCCTCTCTCTTTGTCCCGCCTATACTTCCTGCCTAGCTACTGGCCAATCAGCGTTTTATTTATCAATCAATCATCCACAGCAACTCTCCTGTGCCTCTGCTCTCCTGTGTCTGTACCAACAGGGCCAACTCTCCCACTTTGCCCAGGTGAGGGGTGGGACCATCTCTCCCAGGCTCACACACTCAGGCCCAGGGCCTGCTCACCTGCACCCATGCCACCAGGGCCAGTTCTATTGTGCTGCCCAGGTGAGGTACAGGGTCTCTATCCCCAGTGCTGTAGCTGGTAAGGGGTGTGGGGGGGTGCCTATTTATTTTTGATGAACAATTCTTCAAAACTTTGTTCTTGTGCATAGTGTCAAATAAACATCAGTATCTCTATTGCAGGCAGACTTTAATTCATTTGAACATATATTGAGAGGTTACAGATCTGGGTTTTATGGTAGCTCTAATTTAGTTTTATGATAATTTTCTATGTTGATTTCCTTAGTGCCTGAGCTAATTTACAACCTTATCAAGGGATTCTTTTCCCTGCATCCTGTTCATTATTTGTTATTTTTTTTACTGAAAATATCAAGTATAAAGAACATAGATAAAAATGTATTGAAAAATTTTATATGACCATCATTGAAATTCTAAAATCATTTATATTCTTTAAAAAATTAAATTAAAACCCCTGTGTACTTATTTTACACATGGCAATAAATATACATATCAAATAACATTATAATAGAGTTATTTGGTGTAGTTTGAAATAGAATTAGAAAAAAATCTTGTTTTCAATGGGTCAATATCAAATTCATTGAGGACTAATCATGTCCAATTTCTATTGCACTGATGGTCAACAGAATTAAAAAAATTATGAGACTAGTACAGTAACTGCTTTACATGCTGGGTTCTTATGGAATGTAAAAATGATTCTTGCTACTTCAGTGCACAGATTGTGGAATTCACATATCCACCATGAAAATAACATCCTACGATAGAGTTTAAACTGAAAAAAAATTAACTTTATATTCTCTTTCCTGAATCATGTATCCTGCCTACACCCTCTTCTATCTCATCACATAATATTACCTTACTTTGGTCTTCTTTCTAAATTTTTAGACTTTACTCATACTTAAACCAGATTACAAATGTACAAGAATATATTATAGGCTAGGGTCCACATATGGGGGAGAACATGCAGCTCCCCTGTTCCCTGGGTTTGGTCACCTTGCTTCATGTTATACTTTCAAGGTTCATCTATTTTATGGCACATTTCATCTTTCTTTGACAGCTGAATAATATTCTATTGTTCATATGTACATAATCTCGTTATCTATTCATCTGTTGGTGGATAGCATTTCCTTGCTATCATGAGTAGAGCAATAATAAATATGGATGTGCAAACATTCTATTTTTTATTATCCATCAAATTCAATTATTTTCAACTCATTTTTATATAAACTTCACTCTGCTAGAATATATATTCTTAGTAAATATAAATATATATATATATAATCTTAGTTGTATTTTTGATAGATTAGTATTCCATATTACCCACAATACAATACAATCAAGGCATACAATATTTCTAATATCATTCAAAAGTTCTGTATTCTTCCTGAGACAATTACTGTTCACTAGTGACTGCCTACTCTTTGAATTGCTACTTACCTTAGATTAATTTTTTTCATAAGAGAGTATAGGAATCTTCTTACATTTTGTTTAACAATTGTACTAAATTTACATTCTGTAGAACAGTGCAAATGAGTTTCTCTATTTTTTTTAGTTTGTGGTTTGGGGAGGCTAAAGGGCATGATGGTGACATGACTCAGCTCTGATTAGGACATCATGCCTGCTGGTTCAGCATGGGAGAATTATATGCAGAGATTCCACCACCAGATAAGAAGTCAAAGAACAGCTGTGGACCAATGATGTAATTTTGTCTTAAAGTTCACTACCAAAAATCCCACCCTACCACCAGATTCCACATTCTCAATTACCTCTTTCTTCTCTTTCTTAAATTCCTAAGTAGACCCAGAAATCAGAGTTTTGTTCTTCCCTTGAAGAAAACAGGAATGGTGAAATGCTAGGATATGTTCATTAGTTTGACTGAATTGTTCCACCATACATACCCAGAGAAAAACATCATACTGCCTTGTATGTAGCTATTTGTCAACTAAAATATGTATTTCAAAATGATTTAATAGCTGAGATTATGGATGGAACTTCATTGTGGTTTGATGTTTAGGAAATATCTTTAAGGACTTTGACTAATGTGATTTACTTGAAAACATATAATAATGCCTAGAAGGCACCATTTATATGACACAAATATTTCTATGTAAGGAATTGAACATTTCCCAACATAAATTATGTCTCTCTGTCATGACCTTGACCTACCTGGCCCCACTGTATTCTGAAAAAAATATGAAAGAAAAATACTGGAATGAGATCCAAATCCAACCAATTTATGGTCATAGTACCACATCACCAGCTATAAAGAGTGGGGATTGATTTTTTTAATTGGTGCAAGGTTTGTGTCTCTGGTTCTGTAACAGACAAGGAGAACAGTGCAAGTATCTTTCTTTCCACAAGGCAACATCTAATTATCTTTGAAGTTCAGGAAACTTAAAAAAATACTTATCTTGGTTAAAGTTAGAACCAGAAGTCCTACCACAATCCAGTACTTATAAATCATTTCTTAAATATTTTCCATGTTGGGAAACCATTCATCTGTATTTGATAAATTGGAGACCCTAAGTTTGAACATTCTAATGGTATGTTTGCCATTGGATATGAGATGTTAATGGAATAAGATAACAAAGGAGTTAAGTGATCAGATATCAGAACAGATAAGCAAAGCTAACAGGTGACATGTAATATATCAACTCTCAGGTAGGGCAGAAGAAAGGTTAGTTGTGGAATAATGTAAAATACTCTATAGTATATTCTGGTTCTAAGTCCAATCAAGTTATGTTCTGTACAATTGAAGAAACTGGGAAAATTCTGAATAGCTCTGAGTGTCCTTATCAATATAGAACAAGGTTAGTAATGAGAGAGGGTAGTAGCAATCACTATTAAGTCCCTTCTAATTCCATTAAGAAATTAAAAATTCTCAAATTAAATGTTAAAAATGGGCAACATGTTGCCTTGTGGATACTTTATCCAATAAATTTTACGAAATTTTGATAGAATAGGCTATAATTTCAAACTTCATTGTAATTACCACTTACCAGATAGAACTGGCTTTAGGTCCCTTCCATGTATCAGAATATCAGAGTTTGATTCCCAGTACCCATACAATGCCTAATGACAATTTGCCTATCTATCTATCTATCTATCTATCTATCTATCTATCTATCAGAACCATGTATGGTGATAAGGTGATTGAAAGTTTTTCTGGGTATTTTAATCTGTACTGGCATCTGTGGTCTCTTAGATTCTGCAGCACATCTGTCCAGGCCCTTCTGACTTTTAGAGTCTCCACTGAGTAACCAGGTGTAATTTCAGTAGGTACCTTCATATGTTACTTGGTCTTTTCCCCTTTGCAACTTTTAATATTCTTTTTTTTTTGTTCTGTATGTTTAGTGTTTTGATTCTTATGTGGCAAAGGGATTTTTTTTTCTGGTCCAGTCTATCTGGTGTTCTGTGTGCTTTTTGTACCTTGACAGTCACCTCATCCTTTAGGATAGGGAAATTTTCTTCTATGATTTTGTTGAAAACATTTTGGGGGCCTCTGACCCGAGATTCTTTTTCTTCCTCTATTTCTATTATTCTTGGGTTTATTTTTTTCATAGTGTTCCAGATATCCTGAATGTTTTGTGTCAGTAATTTTTTAGATTTAAATTTTTCTTTGACTGATGTATCCATTTCTTCAATACCTGAGAGTCTCTCTTCTGTCTCTTATATTCTCTTTTTGAAGCTTCTTTCTGTAGTTCTGTTTTGAATTTCTAAATTTTTCATTTCCAAAATTCCCTCAGTTTGTGGTTTTTCTTGTTTTTTTTTTTTCAATTGCTTCTATTTTCATTTTCAGGTCTTGAATAGTATTATTCATTTCCTTCAAGTATTTTTTTCTTGGCTTTCTTTAAGGGATTTTTTTTCATTTACTCCAATTGTTTGTTTATGATTTCCTGACTTTCTTTAAGGGATTTATTCATTTCCTCTTTAAGGACCTCAGTCATCTTCACCTAGTTGGTTTAAAATCTTTTTCTTGTGCTTCAGCTGTGTTGGAATATTCAGGGCCAGTTGTGGTAGGACAGCTGGACTCTGGTGGAGACATACTGTCCTGGCTGTTATTTGTTGTGGAAAATTATTTTAATTATATAAAGATGTGCTGCATTTGTTTATGTTGCAGAATATTACTTTAAATCTGTGAAGGTGTGTTGCATTTGTCTATGCTACGATTGTTTAATTATGTAAAAATGTGTTGCTATTTTACCTTACCTGCCTAAGGAACCTGATTGGTCTAATAAAAAGCCGAATGGTCAAGAGCTAGGCAGAGCTGGTGGGCAGAGAGAATAAATGCAGGAGGAGTCTAGGCTCAGGAGAACAAGAGAGAAAAGGAGAGAATGAGGGAGAAAAAGAGGGAGACATCCGGGGCCATTCAGCCAGCCGCCAGCCAGACATAGAGGAAGCAGTGAAAGTAGGACATACAGAAGGAAAGAAAGGTAAAAAACACTGAGGCAAAAGGTAGATGAAGAGAAACAGGTTAAATTCATTTATAAGGGCTGGCAAGAAACAAGCATAAGATAAGGCTAAGCATTGATAACTAACAACAAGTCTCTATGTCAGGATTTGGGAGTGATTGGTAGCCCAAAAGAAAGCCTGTTACAGTTATGCATCATGTTTTTACACTGGCATCTAGGCATCTGTGTTTGTAGTGTTTATAGGTCTAGGTGCTGATTTTTGAGTTGAGTTTGTCTTTGTTGGGATTTTTGTTTGTTTGTTAGTTTGTATTTTTGCTGTTCCTTGGTTTCTGTTTCTTCTCTGGATTTTCAGAGAGTGTGATGATTGTGTGTTGCCTGCTTTGCTGGCCTGCTAGGCTGGTGTGTTCATAGCGTAGGCCTGTTGGTGTTGGAGGCTTGATTGCAGAGAAGAATCAGGAGAGGGAGGTCAGGAAGGGATGGTCTGTGTGATCAGAGAGAGCAGAGAAGGTTTGTGGACCGGCTATCTGGTCTTCTGGCAGGTATGGCCTGTGGTCGAGCAGGGTCTGTCTATACAAGCTGGGGCCTGGGACACAGCAATTAGTGGGGGTGGGGAGGGAAGAAGGGCTGGGTGATCTGTGGCATCTATCAGAGGCATGGGCAGGGAAAATGAGGCTGCAGCTGGTATCCTCTTGTAGTGCTAGTGAGGAGCCTGATGGATTGGCTTTGCTTGGGGGAACAGAGTGCATCTAACAACCATTTATAATGCCATCTCCGAGGAATCTTGACATCTTTTTCTGGCCTCCTCTGGGGCTTGCACACACACACACACACACACACACACACACACACACACACACACACACAAAGAGAGAGAGTAAATAGGTAAATAAATGAATAAAAATAGTGCCTTTTTTTGTTATTCTGTCAACTTAGATTTGAAACTGTATCAGCACTCTACTTTCTAAAGATTATTGCACCAGAAATATTTTTAAAACACCAACTGCTGTGGATATCGCTCTATATAAATAAAACCACTGATTGGCCTGTAGCCAGACAGGAAGTATAGGCGGAACTAACAGAGAGGAGAATTGAGGGAACAGAAAGACTGAGGAGGAGACTGCCTGGAGCCGCTGCCAGGACAAGGAAGATGTAAAGTACCGGAAAGCCACGAGCCATGTGGCAAAGTAAAGATTAATATAAATGGGTTAAATACAAGAGTAAGAACTAGACAATGATAGGCCTGAGCTAATGGCCAAACAGTTTAAAAAATGTAAGAGTATGTGTGTTTATTTTATAAGTGGGCTCCGGGACTGGTGGGACTTGGGAGCTGGAGAGAAATTCTCCAGCAACAACCAACTTTTTGTTAGTTATTATCTGCTGCAAGAAGAAGCTTCTCTGAGGAGTGTTGAGCAAAGCTGTTTTATATGGGTATAAGAATACGTCATTACAAGTCGTTTTATGGCTATGCCCCTTTAGAAGAATAATAAGTTGGCTTTCCTCCAGGGTCCATGACCTATATTATTTCAGGGTTTTGGCCACTTTAGTGTCATTTATGGGTTTCATTTCACATAGTGGGCCTTCAATCCATATTTTGAAATGTGGTTGGGTATGTCCATAACATGTGTGCCACTACTGCCCCCAAATATCTGGTGGCAGTATGTCATGGGGTTTGTAGCTTGTGAAATCAATGATGACTTTTCTCTGGTAGTGTGGAAGTACCTTCTAGTTAATAGTGGTAAAGTTTCCAGCTGGACACCAGCTCTATTTCTCCATGTTCGTTGATATGAATAAACTGTGCCTTCAGCTAAAGGGTCTTACCATCAGGTTAAGGAGAGTGACCAATGCTGTGGCAATAACCTGTGATCTTTTGGAGAGGGGGTTGTCTGGATCCTTTTTGACAACAACTCAACAATATGTAACCCACTACTGGCCCTGGAGGTTTAACTTGGTGGCATAAGGTGTCTAGTTGGGGTATTGTCTTCTCATATAGGTGTGGACCTCATTTAAATTCTTTTCATATATGTATATATTCTGAGGAGCATCTAGGATGGTGTGGCTTCTTGAAAGGCCTTTACTGTTAGTTGTCCTTCCCCATATTTCCCCATTCACCCTGACCTCCCATCCCCTTTCCTATTTAATCCTCTTATTCCAATTTCCCCTTTATTTCTCCATAACACTATATTCTATTTTCATTTTCTTTGGAAATCCTCTCCTCTCCCGGGCCTCTTACTAGCTACCTAACTTCTGTGGTTATTTGGGTTGAAACACATATATTTCAAAAAAGCTAACATCCACATATATGAAAAACATGCCATATTTGTTTCTGGGGTCTATGTTACTTCATTCAGGATAATTGTTTCTATTTCCATCCATTTATCTGCAAAATTTATGATTTAATTTTTCAGAACAGTTAGATAATATTCTATTGTGTAAATGCACCAGATTTTTGTTATCCATTAGTTGGTGGACGGCTAGGCTGCTTCCAATTTTCAGCTACTATGAATAGAGTATGAACATGGATGAGCAAGTATCTCTGTAGTAATATGTAGAGTCCTTTAGGTGTATGTCCAGGAGTGATATAGCTGTGGTATATCGATTTTCAGTCTTTTGAGGAACCTCAAAACTGATTTCCATATGAACTATACCAGTTTGCACTCCTACCAGCAATGAACAACTTAGTGCTATGTCTCTTTTTCATTGGGTTATTTTATTTCTTGACGTTCAGCTTTTGTTGTTGCTATTGTTATTGTTTATATAGTTTAGATACTAACCCTCTATTAGATGTATAATTGGTCAAGATGGTTTTTCCATTATGTAGGCTGCCACTTTGTTTAAATGACAATATTCTTTGCTGTACAGAAAATATTAGTTTCATGAAGTATCATTTATTAATTGTTCTTAATGCCTGTGCTAATGCCATCATTCAGAAAGTCCTTTACTGTGCCAATGAGTTCAAGCTTACTTCCTACTTTCTCTTACATCAGGTAAAGAAAATCTGGCATTATGTTGGCATCATAATATACAGAGAATGAGGGGCCTTGCAGCATTAAGCCCCAAATGCAATGTCTTTATCAACCTCCTCCCTTCAAGGCCCAGGGATCTACATGGAAGAAGAGGCAGAAAGATTGTAAGAGCCATAGATAGTGCATGACTTCCAGGACATGCACATGTTGTATCTTCCAGACACAACAAGACTGATACAAATATGAACTCACAGAGACTGTGACTGCATGTAGAAGACCTGAATAGATTAAAAAAAAAAGACACAATTCCAGCACTGAGAAGAGGAAATTGACACAAAGTCCCACCCAGAATCAAAAAGCTATCTGCAATTGATACCCATTGGGAAGGGGAAAATCAATTTTCTCCAATGGAGTGTCACTTGGTATACTTATCACTCCAGGGCAAACCTTCTGCCCAGGTGTTGTTGACTTAACCAAAATGGACTCCATAATGGATGTCATGTTATTTTTGTTGTTGCTGGGTTTTGTGTGTGTGTGTGTGTGTGTGTGTGTGTGTGTGTGTGTGCACATGCATGCATGCACACATGCACACATGTCTACGTTTTGTTTTGATATATTTTGTATTATTGATTATTTTTTAAAAACTTTGTCTGTTTTGATATTTACTGTAGTTTTTTATTTTTTAATTTTAGAGAGAGAGAGAGAGAGAGAGAGAGAGAGAGAGAGAGAGAGAGAGATCATTAAGTTGGGTAGGCAGGACTACGAGGAGGATCAGGGAGGGGTTGGAGGAGGGGAAATAATATGATCAAAACATAGTGCATGAAAACATTTTGAAATAAAAATTTTAAAAATGTATAGAAGATAAAACTTTTACACTGTATACTTGCTTTTTCCATGGAATTTGGTGTTTTGGTAGGTCTTAGGTACCCATTGTGCACATGGCTAGTCAAACAGAAGCCTGAGACCCTACTGAGTTTTTTCTGTGGACATTCAGCATTTTTCAGTGCTTACTGTGGAGGATGAAACACATTGTTTTTGATGCCCTTGGAGAAGGACTGAGCATTTGTGCCTCACCTGTTCAGTGTTTATAGTCATATATCTTTGTTATTTGATTGTATTGTCTCCTTTCACTTCAAAACCACAACATCAATAATTTTGAGTCCTGCTAATAGATACTTGTAGTAAATTATTGAACATAATACTATTTGAAGGTCTTGAGGGCAATGATTAACTAACTAGTGATCCTTTGAGACTGAAGAACTTCTTACAATGGAAAACTCACGATTAACCCTCCCAAATTTCCCCCTGAATTGGGATTGGTTTTTTTCACTAGGGTAGAAATACCTAAAGGGTGAAAGGATGTTGGAAAGGTCAATGCATGTGGCATGAATCACCCAGTCCAGTGGGCAAATAGCACATTTTGATTTTTTTTTCTTGTAATTGGCTCCCAAGAGTAGCTGAGGAAATTAACAAGCCAGTAACTTGTGCGGACTTCTGCTGCAGGCCACAGGAAAATGTAATAGAATTCAGATACTATCACAAAAGCTACTACTTGGAATAGTCAAGGACTTTTCTGAAGGTCAAGCCATGGCTAAAGAAGTCTTGGTGATATTTTAGCTTTTGTGTATATTAGCTGGTTCCTACAATGATTTTCTTGTATGCTATGTGTGCTTCCAAGAACTCCTAACTGTATTTATCTAAAATACCTATCAAGCATCCAAGGCCAAATGATCTCCTGAACTAAGGTAACACCCTTGTGGAAACAACGCCTGTCTCTTATGTCAGGTGGATAGCTTTATTTCTTGTGCAGTTTTAGCTGAGACCCTCCTTTCTTATACAGCCTTACTAACATTATAGACTCCTAACATTTCTACCCAACCACTTCTAGGAATGTAGTTGAGCACATAAATTCCCTTTTCTGGTATATTAGCCAATCATTAGCTCTCAATTGACGCTCTCAATTGAACTCCTCCTTTACTACTCCCCTTTTGGGTTGTAAAAGAAAGCCTGATGGTCACTGTCTGGAGAAAACTCTTATTTGCCTTTATGACCCTGCAAGAATTCAAGCCTGGTGAACTTACTCTGCCAGAGGATTGCTGTTGCTTGGGTTTATAACTGCATACCTGAGAGATGAGGGGATGGAGAGTTATAAGGAGAATTGGAGGAAGATTTGAGAAAGAGAACTTGAGGACAAGATGGAGAAGAGAAAAGAGAATGGAAGAACTAGATGGGTAAGAACTGGAGAGGAAAGAGCTAGATGGGGAAGAACTAGAATGAAGGGCTAGAAGACAGTACTAGAAGAACAAGATGGAAGATGAAGAAGAGCCAGATGGGGAAGAACAAGATGAAAAAGAAGGAGATGGGAGAAGAGCTAAGATGGAAAGGAACTAGATGGATGATAACATATATATGGCAGAACTAAGATGAGAGAATTAGGTTAGAACTTAGAGGAGACAACAGATAAATGTAGAGAGAAATCAGGCAAGAAAGGAGCTAGGCATGACAGCAGAATAGAAGCTGTATATAGAGAGAACTGGCTCAGAATAATAAAGTGTGTGGACTAAGGAGTTTCGTGTATGTAGATTCATTTCCTATCATCAAAGATTAATTATCAGCTGGTTGGAGATTCTCCCCTGACCCTGGGAGGGGATTATCCAGGGGCCGAACCCCCACAGTTCTCATTAAATTTCTGCCACAATGATGCTGCTTGTACATATGATAATGAAGAATAGATTGGATGAGCCATTAGAGCAAAATTGCAGATAATGTGATAAAAAGACATATTCTATACTTAAAATGCTTCTGTGTAGTGTGTGTTTGTGTACATGTGTGTGAAACATGATTTTTCCAACTGTTTTATTAGACTAATATTTCTTTGGTAAATTGTGGTTATTGGTGTAAATTTAATTTACACATACTCATTTCTTTTTAATCTAGAGCTAAAAAAGAGTGATGACATCATAACCGTTTATGTGTTCAAATACAACTCATTTAAACTCTCACTTTCAAACCTTTATTTCCCAGAAAGTGATTTTATTTGGAACCTTCCCAGTTTAACGTTTATTGTCAAATGTTAGTAATGAGTCTTCTGTCTTGTAGACATATAACCAAGCTCCCAAGTTGTCCTTCTAATAGTCGTTCTTTATTTCTAGCTAGGTATTTATTGTCAAAATGCTTGAGTCCATTTATAACCAGCAAATGAATGAATAGAGCCCAATATAATTTCCTACAAGTATATTATGGATGGATCCAGGTGTAGCTGTTAGAAGAAAACAGTCTACCCTATGAGAACTCATTTTTTATTCTCTGTGGTGTGGGAACTTTTCTCATAAGTAGTACTTGAAATTTCACATCATGAATCAAAATTTTGGTCTTCACAGAAGCAAATCAAGGATTATCGTTTAAATGTACTGAAAATTAGTACAACTTGCCCTGTTTATTACATGTTGAAATAAGCCTTACAACAAGACTATGTTTATAACATCTAGTTTAAATACTTCAGTGTTTCTGCTACAAAAAATCCTGTTGATGAATTATGTGACTTGACACTCTTTTCTTTCAGATTTTACTTTGCTTTGTATTATTGACAATCAATGTTATGTTGTAGAGAATCTCTTCTGGTTACATATCTTCAGGGTTCTAAATGTCTCTTGTCTTTATGTCTTTCTCAGGGTGTGAGAAATTTTCTGCTATATAACCATGTATGTTTGTGTTTGTGTGTGTGTGTGTGTGTGTGTGTGTGTGTGTGTGTGTGTGTGTGATACGTACATGCCTATAGAAGCCAGAGGACAACCTGTGTGTCATTCAATAAGCACCATCCACCTTTCTTTGATCATCTCTCACTGACCTGGAGCATGGAAATTAGGCCAGGCTGATTGGCCAGCCAGCTCCAGGCATCCTCCTGTCTCTGCCTCTATAGTACCGAAATTACATGCTGGTGCCTGCATTCAGCTTTCCCCCCCTCACAGTCATTGTCAACAACATTATAATGATGTGCCACCTGTCTTAACTCTTAGGTACAACATGGATCCTAATTGGTCTCAATAAAAACCCGGAGCCAGATATTGGGGTAAATGCTGAAAGATCAGAGAGACAAAGGAACAAGCCACAGCCACCTCTCACCTCACCAACTCCTCAGCTGAAAGGGGCTGAACTTCTGTCTCCCCCACCTTCTATTCCTCTCTCCACCCTGCCACATCACTTCCTATCTCTACCTCCCTAGTGCTGGGATTAAAGGTATGTGCCACTACCACCCGGCTCTGTTTCTCTTTTAGACTGGATCAATCTTGTGTTGCCCAGGGTGACCTTGAACTCTCAAAGATCCGTCTGCCTCTGCCCCCTGAATGCTGGAATTAAAGGTGTGTGCCACTAGCCACTACTGTCTGGCCTCAATGGCTATCTAGTGGCTTAGCTCTGTATTCTGATCTTCAGGCAAGCTTTATTTGTTAGATAACAAACAAAATATCACCACACTTAGGTGAAAGGATGCCAGTGAAAATATAAAAACGTACATCTTGTTACTCAGTATGGAACTGTAGTTACATGCTTCACAGTGGCCAGGACACAGCAAAGTCTATACTGTGGTCCAGGAGTCTTCCTCTGAACTCCAGTTGTTTTCACTCTTCACAAAGCCTTTCCACATGTAGCCTGCAAATGTTGGTTAATAGGCAGGTAGTTGAAGCATCTGCATTTAAAAAATATTGTTCGTGCCAAATGGCAAATTGTAGGAGTTCATGCCATAAATAGACTTATTCCCTTTGCTCACACCCTTCTTTCATTTCCTGATCCTTCTTTTTTATGGGTACTTGAGATTATGTTGTTCAAAATAAAAGCCACACATCCTCCTATAGACATCATAGTTATGAGAAGGTCATGCAATATATGATCATTTCCCATTATACCATTGACCAGGGTGTTTTGTCTGAAGTAACTTGGAAGAAAAAGTGCAAAGAAGATGGAAAGTCCAAGCACAAATAGGTTCCAGGAAGAATTCCAGCTAATGACCTTCAGGTTAGAGAGGTCAACAACTTCCATCATCCCAGAGAGTATGCAGAAGAGGGTTCTGAGCACAAGGTCTAGGAGAGATGTGAAGAGGGCACTGAATTTGCCAATCATTCTCAAGCCTGGCATGAGTCTACACCACCTTTAATCAGTCAGCAATTGCTAACCATTGTAATCCCCGAAATTCCAATACTGGGAAATGGAGGAGGTAGAGTCATTCCCAGTACCAAAAATGGTGCAGAAAATACAGGGAAGATCGTTCATGAAAATACTCCTGTTTATTGCATGGACAGGACGTGGTTGGGTGCAGGAAGGCCTGGCACAAGCATAGTAGTCATCAGTGGACTCAATGGTACTAGCTGCACTGTCACTGAGAATATCTATGACAGTTCACAAAGCTCGGAAACCTGGACCAAATTGCACATTGCACAACCTGCAGGAAACTCAACAGGCTGAGTGTCCTTTCCAAGTGAATCTGGTCTAAACATCTTCCAGGCAGCTCAGCTGGTTTCTATTTCTTCTAGGCTGTTGGTTTGTCTCAGAATCTCTTTGCAGTTTTTCTCCTCTGAGAGTCTTTTTTTGCAGCTCAGCTTTTCATAGTCTTCTTGGCAGCTCTGTTCCTCTAGTCTCAGAAAGACTCTCAGTTTTCGTTGCTTACACTATCAGGGAGGAGCCTAGTGAATCTAGTTGGTTTCAGGGACTTCCTGATATTTATCTTTAGTTTTTTACCTTCCTGCTTTAAGGGCTTCCCTAGAAGGTTGGAATGTTTTAATCTTGGAGGAAATTGTTACACCACAAATGGTCAAGGGCCTGATGTACTTCTACAGATACTTAGGCAGGACAAAGACATAGATGGCCACTTCTTTTACTGAGGACATGATGATAGCCCCCTGGGTCTGTCAGATGTGGAGATGCCGTATATCTATGTGTAACAGCTCTGGGGTTCCATTGGCAATTGAAGTATTTCTGGTATTAGATTTCCATTTATCTAAGGACAGGATGGATTAAACAGGGCCCCAACATACAAAAGCACTGGCCTGAAATAGGGGTAACCTGCATCTAAATGTCCATAGTTGTGTAGTGATATCCATACAGAAGAAAATTGTCCTTATGTGCTGGCTGGTATCACACTGGTCATATCCCACACACATGGCATCAGCCAGTAGAGAAGGGACCACAATTGTGCTGTTGAAATATATTAGGAAGTACTGCAAGCCCAGAAATATGCACAAGTACTGGGAAGGAACATCTATAGTTAAATCATATCTGACTTCTGGGGCTCTAGACTGTCCAGGGTCTCTACAAGAGAGCACTTCTGTGTGTTGCTACACTTCATTGTGCTAATTTCCTTGAACTCAGTGACGTCATTGTCCTGCTCACTACTGGATGAGTCCTCACCATGACTAAAGATGTCAAGCAATCTACACAGCCATTGATCTGGAGTGGCTGCAGTGAAGGTTTGTTCAAGTCAGGAGCTAAAGACCAGAGGCAGAACTTTTAGTACCTGGAACACCTGATTCTTAGACAGAGATTAGTTTCATAAGTGTTCCCTCTTACCACTCAATTATGGCACCAGAATATAGGATGATGTGCTGTCCTGCAAGCTACTGAATCAGGAAAGCTGGTGGTATAACTCAGTCTGAGTCTGAGGGCCTGGGAACTTGCACCTCTGTTGTCTAAAAGCAGCAGATGAGGGGTATCCCAACTCCAGAAGGCAGAGCCTGCATCCAGCTGTTTAATGTGGGTTCTTGGAATTAAAATTAGGATCTATTGCTTGCAAGCCAAGCATTTTTACCAACTGAGCTACTTCACCAGTCTATGCAGTCTTTTAGTAATGTCTTGGAAATCTTTTATGTTCTCTTATTTATTTTGAGTTATCTATCTATCTATCTATCAAATCTATCTATCATTTATCTATTATCTATCGATCTAATCACAACTACATATACATACATACATACACGGAGGGAGGGAGGGAGGGAGGGAGGGAGG
>CABHPQ010159864.1:12070-28029 GCA_902168405.1 Peromyscus aztecus
CCCCCCCACCCTGCCCCACAAAAATTCTGACTCGGATATACATATAAAGATGTTGAAAGAGATCTGAAGAATAGAATCCTCTATGATCAGGAAAACTGAAAGGAGTCTGCAAACAGGAACATCAGATTTCTCTCAGGGAAGAAAGACAATTGAACATTGTCAGACATGTCAGAATCTATGTCTTTAGATACAAAGTTTGTATTGTTTAGGTTTACTTGGTTCAAGCAAACTTGCACAGATACATCCTCGGATCAGGGAAATTCATGCTCCACAGTTCATATATAGCTTCTCATTGGCATAAACCCTTTTTGCCCTACCAATCTGTCGTCTAGACAATTTCTTTTGTAGCCTCTGAAAGACAATACACAGAAGAATGGAGCATAGTCTGCTTAATTTTAGAGAACTTAATCCATATTTCTTTCATTCATTGTGTGGTGGGAAAAATGATAAACAATGGGAATAGGAGATGATTGTTCAGATTGCTACTGTTCTAGTTGCTGTGTCTCTTTGCTTGATCACATAGCATGAAGGGAGATAAGAGTCAATAAAGGAAACTATCACAAACCCTCACATAATACATCGTTCATTTCTCTGTCTTGGTTTACCACCGCAGGTAACTCAGGCGAAGTAAACTTCTCCTCGGTGTTTCTAGATTCTGTGACTGGGGCATTGGGAATTAAAACTAAAAAGAAAGGACCTCACATATTCACACTGGAAGAACTGAATAATGAGTGACAGAAAAGCAATTTACAGTGTATAGCTTACAGCATCTAACCAAAGAGTAACAGATGCACTGAGGCTTGTTAGAATGAGCAATAGGAGAGTATGTGTTTGTCTTAGGGTTTCTATTGCTGTGCTGAAACACCATGACCAAAAAGCAAGTTGGGGAGGAAAGGGTTTATTTGGCTTACACTTCCATATCACGGTTCATCATCCAAGGAAGTCAGGACAGGAACTCAAACAGGGCAGGAACCCAGAGGCAGAAGCTGAGGCAGAGGCCATGGAGGAGTGCTGCTTACTGACTTGCTCATCATAGGTTGCTCAGCCTGCTTTCTCATAGAACCTAGGACCAGCAGCCCAGGGATGGCACCACCCACCATGGGCTGGGCCCTCCCCTATCAATCACTAAGAAAAACCTTAAAGGCCTGAAAGGCATTTTTTAAAATTGAGGTTCCCTCCTCTCAGGTGACATTAGCTTGTGTCATGTTGACTATCCAGCACAGTGTTCAAGGGTGGCAAACTTTGGGAGGGAAACACACGAGGAAATGGTGCTTAGAAAGCTGTTGAGCAGCCCCCCTTTGTGTTTTCTGTGGTCAGTCTGGACTCATCTCAAATGCTTCAGGGTCTAGAGTTGTGCTCTTGTTTATGTTGGAAAGAAAAAAGGCTATGTGGATGCAATGTCAGTCTCCTAGCAGCCAGTTAGGAGAAAGTAGAGGACTTTCTTCTGCACTCGCTTTTTCTTACTTGCTTTGAGTTCAGCTCAAAATAATCCTGTGCCCAACTGACATATTTGGGTTGAGCATCTTGTATTGCTCCGCAGAATCCAGATAAATGATTCTTAGAACTGTTATGTTGATTAAGAGTGAAAAATATTTTGTAATTAGATCAATTGGTAAGTATGGAAAGCCATACAGGGAAAAGAAGAATACATAGGACAAGAAGTGGAATGCTAATTGGTATTTCAAATGCTTTGATAAAGAAAACTTTCATTTCTTTGTAAATTTTTAATTCATATGTTGAAACAAATCACTCTTACAGATGCTCTGTTTTGCTAATGGCATTGTTTAAAGCCTCAGACCTAATTTCTACATGATTTTCTCTGGAAGGTTCCACAATGTGTTTAAAATACAAAATGCTTCCTTTTGAAGTGATGATTAACTACATACTATAGCTTTGGATGAAGTGAGAGTTCTGATCAATATTTAATAATGATTTCATGGTAAGTGGGAGGGTATGCTCATTAGAAGAGTAAGTGAGAAAAAGATGCATTTTAATGGAGAATTAGCACATGGTGCTCTGGAGGCAGGGGACATTTGCTTTGGAGATTTGTTGTGGTTTAAAATAAGGTGTCTTAAATATAGCATTTCCATGCATTTCTTTTAAATGATAAATTGTGTCCTGGATCTAAAAGTGTCAGCATTATTATGATGGATGTGGCCAGAGATGGAGTCTGAACAGCTTAAATGAATTAACATTCTGAAAACACGGCTCAAACAATTCGGAATGGTTTCAGCTTTTAACTCATTCAGACAAAATATGTATCTTTTCTGTTCTAAAATTCAGTAGTGTAAGTTGAAAATCTAGCTGTGTATTTATTTATGATGCTGAGGATTGGATATGTTTTTTTTTCTTTTTTCTTTTTTTTTTAAACAGAATCTTTTTTTAAATATTTATTTATTATGTATATAGTATTCATGTGTCCCTGCAATCCAGAAGAGGGCACCAGATCTCATTACAGATGGTTGTGAGACACCATGTGGCTGCTGGGAGTTGAACTCAGGACCTCTGAAAGAGCAGCCAGTGCTCTTAACCTCTGAGCCATCTCTCCAGCCCTGGATATGGTTTTAATCATGCCCTATTTACATATTATAAATATATTATATGTAAGTATATTATCTTTCTCTGTGTCTGATTCTATCTTTATTATCTCTGTGTGTCTGTGTGTCTGTATCTATCTGTATCTGTATCTATATCATCTCTGTGTGTCTGTGTGTCTATATCTATCTATATCTGTATCTATATCATCTCTGTGTGTCTATATCTATCTATATCTGTATCTATATCATCTCTGTGTGTCTATATCTATCTATATCTGTATCTATAACATCTCCGTGTGTATATATCTATCTATATCTAAATCATCTATACCTCTATTTCCTCACTTCTTCATTCCATTCCATTTTCCTCACAAAGCAAAGAAATTTCTTTTCTCTTGGCTACAGATTCAAGTGTGAAATATCCCACCAACCCACCCCCCCCAATCTAAAAACCACTTCTATTGATCAAGAAGTAAATTTAATAGTCACCATGATAGAACTATGAAAATTATAAGAACAAGCCTGATGGTCACCACTGAGTAGCATGATGACATATGTTGATGTACATATATACCTGTGGGCACACATACATACATAAATAAATCTCTAAAAAAAATCAGTAGGTAGTATTTTCCTAGAAAAGCTAGCTTGCATTTTACTATATGGCTCACTATCAGCTTATAATAATTACATTTTATATCATACTTTCAGTATGAATTTCATATTTTACATTTCTCTCCTTCTGTATTCTCAATCATAATAACCATAACTGTAGCACTTCAGTGGGATTAGCAGTCCCACACGAACTAGGACTATTAAATCGTTAATAGTCTCTTTATGATTTTTCTACTTGACTTGTTATGACACTCTAATAATTTCATCGCAGCTTGGGTATTGTGAACTCTTAGAATTTACATGGTTAGGCTCCAAGCACAATGCATCCATAGAGCAAAATATTCAGTGAGAATAAAATGTTAAATAAGGTAATACTACAGGGGAAAGGCCTGCATGAATAATTCTGTAATAATTCTGTTTGTTTTCTATTTTAAAGTTTACCTTGCGATTGCACAGAAATGAAAATGATAATGACATATGCAAGGTCCTTTTAATCCTTACATCTTTTGTGAGCATTTTGTTTTCATTGTAAGCTGCTGTTGCGAATATTAGATAAGATGGCAGTCACTTGGCAAATCATGTGCATGTCAAGCTTGGTTCTGTCATTAGTAGTTTATGTCTGAAAGAAAAGAAGTACTTGGCTTTCCAATGATGTTAGCTTCCTGATAGCCAGATCAAAGGTTGACTTGGACTACTAGCTATAGGCAGGGGAGAAAAAAAAGGGTGTTTTTAAAAATTTTTATTCTTCTCCAAACTCTATTCTTGTCTATATTTATTTGTAGATTAGTTTACTCTAAAATGAAATTTATCTCTGTTTTATATACATCCAATGAAAGCTATAATATTGAGTGAGCAGCATTTTAAATTATCTTTATATTCATTTACCATCTTGCTTTGTCCTCAAAGATGTGACCCACCTTTGAGGGACTATAAGCCAAAGTTTAACAACTGAGTTTTTACAGAAAAAAAAAATGCCAGTTTTTCCAATCTGAGATCGCCTGAATGCCATATATTTTAGTTTTTACAACAGGACACACCCTAGCATACATATCAAATTTTATAATTGTTAGGCTTGATGGCGAAACAAAGATCCAACACTGCAGTTCTATGCACAGCAAACCAATGTGTAGCATTTTTCACTCATAAAACCAGGGCTGACATGAGAGCAGCGCTCTTCAAAGACAGGCGAAGAGCCAAGCTCCTCCTTTCATCTTGCTCTACCGGATGGACCACAACTATTGCCACTAATCAGTCTTCCAGGCATGAATAATAACTCCAAACCAAACTGTGTTAGAAAGTTCTCAAAGTTAGAATAATGACATTTTCTCTTAGGAACACAAAGGGAGAATAGTAGTCTTCACACTCACTGGCCAGAATGTTCATATTAGTCCTTGACCATGCTTTAAATGGGGGACAGCCAGTGGGAGGTTTGCTTCTTCTCGGCAGCTATACAGCAAGTTAGAAAGTTCACTGATAGAAAAGGGGAAATGTGTGGGTCTAGGAGAGATTACCAGCCCTGTCATGATCTAGCCACACCATACAATGATCTGTGGCTCAAATAAATCACAGGAATGTATGGTGTAAGCAGATAGATGGTTCACTTACAAATTTATAATGGAAAACATGAGAGAATTTAGAATGACAGATGTATATATGGCCTTTATAAACAGACCTTTATATGCATATTGATATGTCTAATGAAACTATTTTAGTACGCAAGATAGTGAACATACCCTTTGACCCTAAAGTCTTCAGGATACCCTTTCTTCCACTTCTCCAATTCATCCCTTATTCATTACAGTCCAGCACACCACTGACCTATTCTATCATTATAATTTTCAATTCCTCAAACTTTATATGGATAAATTTGTATGCATGAATAACTTCTTATATCCCTCATAATTCATTTTTAATTTTATCTATATTTCTGCTTATATCCCGTTACTTTCTGCTGATTATTGAATGATTTTTGCCAGAGTTTATCCACTTGGAATTTGACTCATTGTCAGTTCTTGGGGATTACAATGAATGCTGGAAAGAGTGTTTGCATAGGCATGTGTTTCTTTTTTCCTTTGAGCAAAAACCCAGACATAGCATGGCTGTAAGTGTGCTGGGGGTTAGAGTTTAATTATATTATAATCTCAAAAATAAAATAAGTAATTAAAAGAATTAAAATGACTCACCTGATTTTCTGAAGTGGTTGTGGCTGCCTGGCACCCGGTGGTCTATGAGAGCTCCAGTCATTCTGCATGTTTTCAGCATTTATTATGATCAATATATTTATTTAAGCCATCATAATAGCTATTCAATGATACCTTATTCTGGGTTTAGTCATATTTTTCTTTAAAGATGGGACCTCATTTAGCCCAGGTTGGGCTTATACTCACTATGTGTCTGAGGATGACCTTGAACTTGTTTTCTCCTAAGAGGTGAATTTACAAGTTTGTCCCACCATGACAGGCCCTTCATATTTTGGGTTTAATTTTCATTTCCTTAGTGACTAACGATGTTGGACATTTTTAAGTGCTTCATCACAATCTGTAGATTGTCCTTATCAAAATGACATTTAAATGCTTTATCAATTCATTTTTTATGGCTGTTAAAATTCATATTGAGTTTGAGGACTTTTTATGTGTTTTGGATTCAGGGTCTTTATCAATGATGGTTTGCTAATACTTTCCCAAGACTAGCAATTCTCCTCAAGTTTTAAACTTCTTATAAGAGCTTTACATTTCTCTCTCCAGCTTAATTTGTATTTTTTTTAAAGATTTATTTATTTATTATGTATACAGAAGAGGGTGCCAGATCTCATTACAGATGGTTGTAAGCCACCATGTGGGTACTGGGAATTGAACTCAGGACCTCTGGAAGAGCAGTCGGTGCTCTTAACCTCTGAGCCATCTCTCCAGCCCCTTAATTTGTATTTTGTATACTGTTCTTTTGTTAGTTTCTAAAAGTAGAATTGACATAATAGACTTTAGACTGCTCTTTTTCTTAATAGAATCCAATGTTAAAAACTTCTCCATTGATATTACTTTAGCTATTTAAGGCACATATTTATGCACCATCTGAATTTTTTATTCCGTTCAAACAAAGATAGATTTTTTAATTGGTTTTGGTATATGATGTGATGCAGAAATAAATGGTGATGTCATTCTTTAAACAGTACTAAAATAGGAATACTGCTCATGGTGGGACAAGCTTGTAAATGCTTCATCTGTTGGCAGTTCATTCATTTTTAGAAGCACAACCTACACCAAACAACACTATGCCCATATCATCCTTCAGCCTTTGAAGGTCTCATTCCAAGCATCCCTTCATTGAAATCTCCATTCCTGACTAATGTAGATAAAAACTGGCTGTGCCATCTTGTGTGTTACCGTTTATACATTTCTACCATAACACTTAAACTGCATTGCAGTGTGGATTTGTCTGTCTCCCTAAATGTATTTTGAGCCCCCTGGGTGTTGAGATCATGGCTTATTCATCTTTGTGTCTCTAACACCCAGCATAGAGCCTGACACATAGCATATGCTTGGTAAATATTTGTTGAAACAAAGTAAAATATTTACTGTGGTTATTCATTGAAACATAAAATTTGCACTTTCTTCTCCCCTAGATACTTAACCCTCTATATGAAGGGAAAAGCTTGATTCACAATAATAAATAGAAAATATTATACTATCTAGAGCTGGTCTTGGAATGATAGTCAGCATTCTGGCCTCTACTTCTTTTCGCTTCCTATGACTTCTGTCAAAACCACCTGGGGACTAAATTTGAAATATATAATGCTAGATATTTCTCAGTCCTGGTCCTGCCTTCCCACTCTGCCATATTGTCACAGCTAACTGCTGTCTGTCTTCAGAAGTTCCTCATGATTTCCTGGAAGATCTTTCAGTTCTCATATTACTCTCTCTTCATTCCTTAGGGACAGCTACTTTGCTGTCCATTCTGTAGCATACTTAGCTTCTCTTTCTACATAGTTTATTTTCTGAGCAATCACTCTTGCTTGAGTTTTAATGATTACCTATATATTGACCCCTCCATAGGCGCCATCTGTAGTTGAAATTTCTATTCAACTCAGACTTACATAATTGCCAGCATCTGGATGTCAAAATAAGCATCTACATAACATCATCCCCCGAGAAAAATACATTTCCTTTTCCTCTAGTACTTTATCTCATAGTGAAGCTCTTGCAAAAGTCTGGGAGGAAGGGATTCTTTACACGGCCACCCTCAGGATCACTCTTACTCATCGGAAGCATGCACTCTTGACCTCCACATCCACCTCCTTCATGTACAACAACCTTCATTCTGCCTCCAACCAGGCTCCAGACTTGCCAGATCAGATCATTCCATCTAAAGTGTGAAGTCACACTTGTACTATACTGCTTGTGATCTGTCATGGGGATGGATCCACATTTTTTTAACACAGCGTAAAAGACTCTTCATGGTCCAGGCTGTCTGGGGAGCAGCCTTCTCTGTTGCCCCTTTCCTGTCTTGCCCTAAGTTCTTTCCCAGCCAAACGTGCAAGCCTCCTTTGTACTCTTTGACCTCTCATCTCCTGCCCTTTCCTACATTCATGTGCCCTTTGAACATCCATAGTCCATCTATGTTTCACCTGGCAAACGTGCCATTCTTAAGTTAATCATTTGCTCACATTTATTCCACAACTATTGATTATATGTTTCAGACACTGTCTGGGTTCTGGAGATAATTGCTGGGCAGGAGAAATTTAGTCCCTTCTTGCATGAAGCTTAGAGTTGAGCCAGGGAGACAGTAATTAAACTGATAATTATACTGATAAATATGTAATTACAAGCTGGGGCAAAGGTAAAAGGAAAAGTAAAGAGTGTGCTGACAAATGGCTGTCATCAGATTCCTCTCTCACAGGAAATGGCATATTGTCCAGAAATTGTTTGTTAAGCTTCCTAGCTAGGTCATGAGCTCCTTGAGGACAGGGACTTCTAAATTCATCATTATATGTTTCAGTGCTCAAAAAGATCATGAACCTTTCTAGGTTTCCTGTGTGAATGAACCCCCATGAATGAACCTGCCTGTCACATGTTGAAGTTAGCAGGAAGTTGGTTGTCTGTGAAAGCATTCCACCTAATGACATAGGTGGATATCCTGCTGCCTATGAAAGAAATTCTCATATTTGGGAAAAACTGAATTAATTAACTACCAAGTTTTTTTTCAACAGTAAATATTGTGATAACCTAGTTATCCATGGGGCTAATGACCTATAGGAAAACACTTGCCAATGCAATGTCTTTCATGATATTTTGTACATATGAGTATTTACAATGTGGGATATGAGAACACAGATGTCTTGAAGGCTTGCCTCCTTAATGTCAGGATAATCCAAAATCTATAGAGGTAGTATACAGGAAAATCCAGAGGTAATGTGTCCAGGCAAGCTGACTAATGGCATGGAGACTCAGCTGTCATGATTACTTTTAATGTTTGCTGTTTTAATCATGTCCTTTCCTTAATCCATGGACTTCATTGGAGTATGCATTACAATAACTTAAAATATTAAAATGAAAACAAGTCAAATCAGAATTTTTCTTCTTCTTACTCTACTGCTTCTTCACCATGGAAGCAGAAGCTTCGCTTTCTGAAATCGGCAAGCACTGAAAAGCCTTTGTTCCAGTATATGATGCTTGATCCTACTCCAAGATTTTCTGTCTTCTTGCCGGTCACACCTACCCCTCTCCTCTTTGAAAGATGCTTAACGAAATGCCGTGTGACTCACCGTGTCTTGGCATGGGAACAGCTATGCTCAGTGCAAGAGCAGGAAAAAAACTTTTCAGTGTTTTTTGTTTTTACTTGTTATGGCTGAAGTTTTCCTGCTTTGACATGATGGCTAAAATGTGCACAGCATTTCTACACCATCTGCAAACATATTTTCAGCATGCCTGTTTTCATGAAGAGAGCGAAGGAAGCATAAGCTTGGCACAGTGCTAAGAATGGGGTGTGTACAGGAAGACTGCCTGTTCCACAGACACTCTGCTCTACTGATGTGCAGGGACAGAGGGAGAAATCTGTGAAATCTGAATGAAGAATCTATAAGGTGTTAACTTATTGAATATCTCTGGCAGTGGGCTGGGAGGACCACTCCTGCTGTTTATTTGATAGTTCTCTCTACTTCACCCCCCTTTCAGTAATCTGTGGCCAGATCAATAGTTGTACTTCCCTGCTTATTACTTGTATCATTGAAACCTATGTGATCAGTCTTATGTTGGCGGGATATAGAGTGATAGCTAGTAACATCTTTGAGCTACCAAATGTGTCAGTGAGTCACACCATTGTACAGAGGTGTTGCATTTTTCACACTGATAAGTTGGGCAAAGTTATAATGGAGACTTTGGAAGTTGCACTTCTTTTTATTTCTCTCTCTCTCTCTCTCTCTCTCTCTCTGTGTGTGTGTGTGTGTGTGTGTGTGTGTGTAAAATGTGGTATGCATATATATGGGGAAGTATGCTTACCCATGTGTGTATCTACTGAGCAGACGTCAATGTTACTTACTTTTCTTTATCACACTCCTCTTCATGTTTTGAGACAGGGTTAATTTCTGGACCTGGAGCTCACTGTTTTGAATAGATTGGTTAGCTAGTGAACTTAAGAGATCCACCTGCTTCTGCCTCCTCAGAACTGGGGTTACAGGTGCACATAGCTCACCTAGCTTTGACACAGGTGCTAAAGTTCTGAACTCCAATACTCATGCTTACAAGAAATCACTCTACCCGCGGAGACATTTTCTCAGTCCCTGGAAATGGCCTTTTTATGGATCTATATGCATTTGATTCTATTTAGAGATCAGAACTGTGGGAAATGCTGCCACATGCCACCAGAGTGATGTCTTCTCATTTACTCTGCCTGTGTAAGTCTACCCTCATTCTATAGGACTGTAACATTATTCCCAACTGTAAAGGTGAAGATTTATGCTCTGATGATACTCATCCATTAATGCCAAACACATGAAATTGGGCACTCTAAATACTAACTTAATGAAATTACCTCAGCTTACTGTGTTTGATTAAATGGAAAGCCTTATTTTTCTTCTGGGCTAATTCTTGGTCCAAATGAAGTAGAAAAGATTCTTAATAAGACAAAATGAATGTGAGAGAGAGAGAGAGAGAGAGAGAGAGAGAGAGAGAGAGAGAGGAGATTTTTATGATAAGAGAGATATTTTATGATGTAAAGACAGACATGGTATAAACCATTTTTCCTTCTCTTTTTTCATAACAAAGAGTCATTTAAGGCAGCAAAGCCAACTGACTCTTACCAGGTTTCTAATCTCAGAGACGATGATCAGAAATGGGAACAGCAATCACTTTTACTGGCTAAGCCATCACATTGGCCTGAGAACTTCCATATATCGATATTGTGGTCGGGGCAAAAGAAGGATGGAAGCATCTGAGAAAACATTCTTCTGGTTGACATCCACAGAACATTATGTCATGGAAGGAACATCTCTGAGGTCTGCCTACCAAGAATAAGATACAACTAACAGCTTTGCTTGATTAACCCATAAAGCCTGGCTTATTCCTGATTCCCACTATTAACACAATCATCACCTCCTCCACCCCGGTGTCTTTATCATTTTGTATTTTAGGGAAAGGTCCAAGTTCTAGAAAACTTAAGTCTTTGGATTTCATTTTCCCAGTTGTTACCTCCCTTATATTTGGGGAATAGAACAAGGAAGAGTGAGCACTAGAGAGCTTTCCTCCTAACTCCTTGCTCTCCACCACCACCCAGTCCTTCTCTCTTTAAAGAAAGAGCAGGGACCTCTTTGACAAGATACTCATTCCACATCTCCCTGATTTAAGTAAGCATCCCATTTTTAGCAGATTAATGAGAAGGAAGCGTCCTTTACAGCAGGTGTCCACGATTGAAGGAGAGCTACCGAACGTGCTTATTCACATTCTCACAGAGCTGGCTGGACTGCCTGCTGTCCAAAATTCTGTTTCTATGGCTGTTTTCTTTTGCCTTTAGCATCTTCACTTGTTTTTTATCTGTCTATTTGAGTTGTTATCTATTTCTCTTCCATATTTAGCATATACTGCAAATTGCGTTTTAGATGAAAGAAGGTTTCATTTGGAGTGTTTTGATTTTATTTCAAAACAAAATTGCAGCAAAAATTGGCTTTACTGCTTTTGAAAACTATGATTGACTCAAATAATTTCAAAGGTATCTCTCATTTGATCTAGCCACATCACATATTCTAGTATTACCCCGTCAAGATTTAAATCTCATGACTAGACACAATAACAATTTTCAAATATATCCAAACAGACAGGTTTCAAATTTAGATGAAAACCTCATAGTGTCAGTCAAAAATACATGACCACATATAACTCAAATTCACCTTGCTTTAAGTACTTTGAAAAAAGAAATAAAGACTCAAGTAGGTTTCTACTGATTTGTTTCTAGGACAAGGTTTATAAACCCTTAAACAGCATGTCTTGCGTTTCTCCCATAATATGGCAAGGACACTGATGTTATGTTTGCAGAACAGCATTGGCAAGCTGGCCTGGAACTAGGCACAGGATATTTCCAGGTTCCACATGGCTTCACATCTCTTCTCTTGATACATCAAGTGGGGTCTATCATGTGTTAAAATTCAATGGAAAATTCACTGGTAGGAAGAAATCTTTACCAATTAATGACTAAGCTAATGATTTCCTAATCTCTATTGCGACTACAAGAAGCCTTGGCAAGACTGCACAATTAGGTTTGTAGGAGAATGTCTAATACTCTGAGGACAAGTTAATTGTATCCTACCGTGTGCCGAAATTGTACTGACTCTTTGATATTGATATTTCAAGCTTTTGATATATGGATAACCTTTTCAAAATCAGTTCATCTTTAATCACTTCTCTTTTGTTCCCTCACTGAGGGTATAGACCTTGATCTCAAAGCATCTTTTGTTTCTTTAAATACAGTTAAAAAAATCTTTAGGTATGAATCTATATAATTCAAGAGTTAATGTCTTTTATTTTCAGGTAGTAAAGGTATAATGCATTTGATTGTGACAGGTATTTTATGATGATGACATTGATTATTGAGAATAACCAGGTTAATAAGACTGACATGGGGGGTGTGCTGTGGTATATCTTAATTTTCCCTTTTAGCTTGTTCCAAATGTAAATAGGAAGGCTTACAACACCATGGATAATAGAGGCCTCTAAGGAAGAGCTTGTTCATATATAACAAGAGGTTTAGAAAATGGGGCATTGGCATCCCTGGTTTAGATGCTCAGTGATGGCTGAGGCACTAACTTTGTGTATCTATGTATATTTCTCTCACGTTTCAACTCATGGTCACAAAAGTGTCTATTGCAACTGTGTCAGTCACCACATTTAAAGTCCATGCAGAAAATGTGGGAGTGACTGAAAGATCACGTCCTCTTAGTTGTCTTAGTAAAAATAGATGCACTAGTAGACCTATGGAGGTTATTTTGGTTTAGAACAGGATCTTAAGGACATTTCCTTGAACATGGCTTGAGTCGACTTGCACACTAGAACGCAGCACTGGTTAGTATCTGGCAGATGTATCAAGGGCAATGAGAGTGATGGGATTTATTGTTTGCATCTTGAATAATGTGTCAAACATGAGTTATCTGATAGATGAAGTGGGAGCTATCAAACCACAGTATCATATGCTATTTACTGTATTCAGAATGTCCTACAATGATTCTTCTGTATCTAAGCTGAGTGTAACTAAATATTCAATAAATTAAATATGCAAACTAGCACAGGTTGCACCACATGGTACGATATGATGTGTTGTGACTATGAAGTCAACTGCTACTATATGTCAAAATGCTACCTCAAATGACTAGCTTAGTGGATTGAAATAATAATCCCTTATTCCCAGAGATCTGGGGGCAACTGATTAGTCTGGGTTATCATAGGAGCTCTGCAGTTCTCTGCTTATTGCTTACCTTTTTACTCGGGCCATCAGGCTCCCTGGCATACTCTTCTAGGAAGACAGCGTTGTGCAAGACATCCAAACTCTCCATGCCTTTGCTGGGGTCCTGTCAGCTAATATCTTACTGGCCTAACCTGCCTTGTAACCAAGAGAAGAATCAAAGGGATTGAGCAAAAAATAAGCTCACAGAGTATGAACATTATGAAGACAATCCCATGTTGCCAGTCACCTCACCAGCTTTAGATGTGATAACTGAAAAATAGTGATTGCTCTGGCATATCAAAACTAACAGCACAATTTGCACAATGTGTTTGAAAATGCTCCAGTGTGAGGATTTTTTTTCAGAGTTTAAACATGTTTTTAATGAATACATATTTTTTAATTACTGAAAGAAAAAGTAATCCTCAAATTGAAAAGAAGGTTTTCCATGGAAACTTGCCTATGTGCTCTGAAAGTATAGCAATAGAAGCTGGCAGAATGGCAGGCCTTGTAAGTCAGGAGTCTGCCACTTTCAGGGCAGACATACATTTTAAAGTCATTATGCAATGAAAACGTGGCCAAGCAAATAAGCTTCCTATTAAACAATTGTGCAAATGTCATGACAAGTCATTTATTTTTCAGGGGTTGGACACATATCAAAGGAGAAATTCATACAAAAGCATACGCTTGCTCTTTATATTTCATGTCCTACAACTGGCTTCACAAAGAATTATAGCCTCTAGAGTCTGGAACAAATGTGCTTTCCTATGAATGTCAACCTCTCATATAGCCCTGCTTCATTACTGGGGATAGAATGACCCAGGAATATATGGCCTATCTAGGTCAGTGTACTTCTTACAGGCTTTACAATAACTGAGTAATAATAAGTAATAATAGTCATGATAAGAATACTTCCTCTAACACTTTGGATACATCACTGTATGAAGTAAATGTTACTATTTGTCCTTCATCATAGACTAAGGAAGAGATGCTTTGAACACTTAAGAAATTTCCCTAAGATCACAACATGGGTTTATTTAGTTAAAAGCTGTAATATTTTAGGTCCTCTGGATATTAAGTTCAAGGTAGAAAGAAATATAACTAGTACATTTACTATTATGCTATATTAAAAATAGCTTTGAATGAGTCATTATGTATGCCCATTTTTACAAACAGATATGCTATATGTTTGCGTATAATGTTACTTATACCACACGAATAAAGGGAAAACTACCACTGAATTTGTGGAGATTCCTAAGAAATCAAAATGACACCAAAGAGTTCCCACTGTGAACTTTAGATACAATGAGCAATTTTAGAAAGGAAATATAGCCCAGAAATACTTTCCAAACTCTGTGATGCAAATTTGCACCTCAGGTTCATGAGCCCCTTTGAGGAAGAGATCATCTCTGAACGATGATGGGATTGACCTACTGAATAATGATAGAAGGAGTTCACTGTATTAAAGTACTTTTGTAAGTGGAGAAGAGACAGTCACTGTTTTGTGGAGAACTGATACACACACTGAGCCGAATGAATATCACCCAGAAAGTCAAGAGGAGCTGAGCTGGTTCAACGAATAGGATACATATTAAATTGATAGTGATTAATTAGTTTTATGTCACTCTGATGCTTTTAGACCGGTTCATGGTGTGGTTTTCAATTATTTTAGTATTATTGGAAGAGCCAAGATTAGAGCACAGTTATTAGACTTAGATGAGTTACTTTATTTGCAGAGTGGGATAACCTTTGCTAGTCCCCTGTCATGTGATCAGTGCCATTTGCAAAGAAAAGAAAATGAGATAGTGCGAGCATATACAAAGGCTGAACAGAGGGCCAGGTTTTCAAAAGCAGGATCAGATAAACCCTACATTCAAGATTCAAAAAGATACCTGAATAGCTTGGTAAAATTCTTATTCTCACTCCATGCCCTTCCAAGTTATTCATATTAAGATACAAAAAATACCAGGAGGAAGTATACTTCCAAACCTGTGTAAAGCAAATCGAAATGAAAACACATTCAAATCCTTATATTTAATTCAGATAATACTTTCCCTGTGAAATTATTTTACAGCTAGTACTTGTATGCTTACAAGATTTAAAACATATACCCATTGTGTTGGTTTATTTTAATTGCCAACTTGACACAATCTAGAATCATCTGAGAAGAGAGTCTCATTGAAAACGTGTATAGATCAGACTGTCCTGTGGGCATGTCTGTGGTGAATGACCTTACTTAGGCTGGTTTGAGTAGGGAAGATGTGCCCACAGTGAGTGGGTCTCCATGAATACCCACACACATATGTTCATCCACAGCCTCACACAAATAAATACAAATGGGATTGAAGGTTGAAATTTATTTCATAAACCTTATGTCCCTAGCTTTCAGATGAACTTTCTAGAGAGAGTATACTCTGATTTTTGTGTGTTCATCTGTCAAAAGTTATCTTTGTGTTCCAATCAATATCATTATAGATTTTTTTGATTATTATACACATCTTTTAACATGATATACTATTTGCAGTTTTACTCTGCCATTTGTGTATTTTTCTCCCATTAGGAAGCAAGTTCCGAGAGAGGAGTGAGTATTTATTTGTTTTACTTACTGACATAGTGTCAGATTTTTGGCTGGTGCTTAGGATATAGTCGAGACCCAATTGAATGGATGGGTAAATAAGGAAGTGAGGAATGTACACTAAATTGCTGATGTTTGCCATTGTCTGCCTTTTCTGACTATGAAGTAACAAATTTCCAACTGCTGGCTTTTTCTCTCATGGGTTGGTTTTGGAGGTTGTTACTAGTCCCTATCATAAGAGCTCTCTCTCTCTCTCTCTCTCTCTCTCTCTCTCTATATATATATATATATATATATATATATATATATATATA
>CABHPQ010159864.1:28429-47831 GCA_902168405.1 Peromyscus aztecus
CATAATATGACAATAGAAAGCAAGAAATTACAGGAAGTCATTGCAGTAGATTTGGGCAATAACCACCATTTGGTAAACAGTTACTTCCTTTTGTGATTAATGCGCGTACTTTGAAAGCCCTGAAATTAGGAACATTTAATTTCCTTTTTATGATGTAAAAGAGCTTAATAAAGACATTGCTATTGACATCATAAGCAACATGAGGACAGATGACTCAGCAGGACCAAGAAAGTCTACCGAAGTCAGCAGCACTGCTTCAGGCCTAAAACTCCTCTCACATTCTTCTGATGACTTCCCTCTCCTCTGTCATCTGTCTTCCAAGTAGAGGATTCCGAAGACTGGGAAGATAATAAGCCTGTTTTTGAGGCATGCCTGGAAAGAAATGTGTTCAGAAACAATCATATGACACTCCTGCAGTTTTTCTGAGTATCTTAGGGTTTCTACTGCTGTGATGAAACACTGTGACCAAGAAGAAAGTTGTGGAGGAAAGGGTTTATTAGGCTTACACTTTCATATCACTGTTCATCACTGAAGGAAGTCAAGACAGGTACTCAAACAGGACAGGAACCTGGAGGCAGGAGCTTAAGCAGGGGCCATGGAGGAGTGCTGCTTATGGGCTTCCTCTGTTTTCTTATAGAATCCAGGACTACTCACCCAGGCCTGGCACCACCTACAATGGGCTGAGCCCTCCCCCATCAACCACTGTTAAGAAAATGCCTTACAGTCAGATCTTATGGAAGCATTTTCTCAATTGAGGTTCCCTCTTTTCAGATTAACTCTAGCTTGCGTCAAGTTGACACAACACTAGCCAGCACAGTGAGTTACTACCTTTGGGGACTGTCATTGCACATTCCATGTGATATCCCTGAGGCAGAAATAATTATCTTAAATTGAAGTATTAATGTAACAAAACATTAGGTAGCATTTAACACTTTTGCTGATAGCAAGTCAGAAAGCAAATCGTGTGACTTCTATATTCCTGATTACTATATGTAAAATTATAATGTGTCAGAACACAGACAATGTGTTTCCTGATTATGTATCTCTACAACAGTATATTTGTTTATTTAAAAAGAAGCATTGGTATTTTGGAGTAAATAATATTTTATCATGGGGGCAGTTTTGTGTCTTAGAGGATCCTACTTAGCAGTATCTATGGTCTTCCAAGTTATGACAATCAAAAGTGTTTTCAGAAATTGCTCAACAAGGGTCATAATTTCTTCCACTTGAGAACTATTGTTCTAGATGAAGTAATTGGAAATAATAATACTATATTGGCTACTCTTTGTTGCCTTTAATTGAGTATTAAAATAAAAAGACAAACTCAAGGAAAAACAGACGAGTTTATAAGCAGAAAGGAGAGGCAAGAGAGTGGCTATACAGCTGGAGATTCCACAGCTTCGAAAAGGTGAATTATCCTTAGGCCTCAGAGAGTAAGAGATAAGTTTGAAAAATACTTTGAGCATCAAAGGCTCAGAAAAAGTTCTCAGAGAACAAAGAGATTTATCCCTACAAAAGAGATCAGATAAAGAATGTGATCTTTCCACCTCTTATTTCAGATGGCCTAAAGGTATTCATCATTACACTAAAGGAGAGGGGCAGTAGAGCCAAAGGAAAATAAATCAATTTGGCTTGAGAGCTATGACTAAGAATAAACTTTGGGTACGCTTACCAGTATAGGAAATGGACTGAAAGAAAATAGATAAAAAAAATTGAAGCTTTCTTTTTTTAATTGAATGACATTGTCAAAATAATGATGAGGTTACAGTAAATAAATTTCTGACTCCCTCATCTGCCCAAGGGAAACCAGGTCAGAGCATCACTTCTTGTCCCCAGAGAGAGCATGCACTTTACCATTCACTTTAGATGTAAGCTGGGAGAATGAAGGACAGGAGAGTATGTAGAGGGAGAAATGAGAGAGAACAATGGATGAGAATGTCCAGAGAAACATCAGGATCAAATCTATAGGGAGTTCTCTGTTAATTTCAATACCAACATTTAATTTATGTAAAAATATATGCAAATTAGACACATGTATACATGTCCATATGTACACTTTCACACATGGCTCTCTACCTGTTCACTTTACTGGCTGTGCATATGTGTGCATATGTGTGTGTGTGTGAATTGATGTATGCAGGTGTTCACGCATGTGCATGCATGCAGAGGGTAGAGGTCAACCTCAGGTGGCATTCCTCGGATGCTATCCACCTTGTACCGATTTGTTTGTTTTGAGACAGAGTCTCTCCCTGCCCTAGCTCTCATTGATTAGGTAGGCTTATTGGCCTTTAAGTTTCAGGGATTTACCTGTCTGTTTCCTTAATGCTAGGATGAATAGCCCTGGTCTTCATTCTCAGCTTTTTAATCTGAGTACTGGCAATGGTTATTATCTATTATAAACTCACCTATCTCTCCAGACTCTCTACGAACACATTTTAAATTTAACAACTTGCAAAAAAAATCACCATACCTTTGAAGACTGCTAGTGTGGCAAGGCTGTCTAGACTTGCATGGGTTTTAGAGGCCATGAGTGGGCACTTTAGGTATAGTCATGCCAGTACCATGTATTCTGTGTGATAGCTGATACTGGATCCAAACTGGAGATCCAAGATTCGTTAAATGTAAGTGAGGCCTTTGGTGGTTAGTGGCTCTCTACACTCTTGCAAAAGGTGGGGGAATAACCTAACGCTTTTCTCACTAAAGGAATGGGAGGTGGTGAGTAAAATGAAGCTGACCTTCATTGATGCAACAGAGGGGATATATTATCTTTCCTGTGGCATTGAGCTGGTCCTGGTAGATGGTGATTAGGTCAGCTACCACAGTGAACAGACATCACAGAATTTTGAAGGACTTAGGGATGATGAACATATCCCCATGGTGCCAATCATGTAGCTCAGCTACCAAACTGAGTACATGGTATTGGTATAGATGTATTTTCATTGGATGGGAAGTCCAGAGTGCTCTGGAACCTGATAGGTGAGAAGGTAAGGCATGTGATGAGTATGCCTAAATCCACTAGAAGAGGGTGAGGCTGAACCATTTCTGTTAACATTTACAGTGCCTATGAAATTGAATTTAGCACACATGATAATTAACATGTTGTGGTTGCATTTCTTATATTTATAAGACATAAAACTGAAACATGCAAAAGAAACAAATAAATAAGAAGCTATAGTACTTTCAGGACTCTTGTGAATTCTATTCCTTGTTTGAAATATCAATGATTCTTGTTCCTCTACTTATTTATTCTCAGTCATAGGAACATATTAACACGAATGGATGAGAGAGAGGAAAGAGGAAAGCATGCAGGAGGAAGAATGAATGCATGGCAGGGGTTTCTGGCTTTAAATTTTTTTTAATGCTCTTCTGTTATTTTTGTATTTGTGTTTTTGAGAGTGGTGTGTAGGCTGGTCACTCTACATGTGTCCCTTCACAAACACACCCTTGTCTGTCCAGTGGTCTAGGAGAGTGACTCCTTGCAGTTGGCTTTCCGGGGTTTGGATTATGCAAGACATTGGGAGAAGATACCAAGGAGGGGAGAGATTTTTATCTCCCCTTGTGAAACAAGCCTTTTCCTGCCCTGTGGCTGAAGTCTGTCCCTCAGTGATTCTCCTTTCTACTTGAGTACGGGTTCGGTTCCCTGCTGCTGTCCCTGGCCTTATCTCTGGCATTGGTACTCCCAACCCCTCAGGTCAACAGTCCCTCCTCACATGCTCATCACTTAAGGAGCAGTGCCTTGCTTCTTGCTAGGCCCGTGACTAATGTATGTTTTATGTCTTTATTTTACTTAATCAATCATGTTCATCTAAGTTCATATCTATATCATTACTTCACACTTTAGAATTACTTTATTTCATTAATGTTGATTATAGTCCAATTAATTCCTATTTCTATTCTAACTGTTCTGAATTATTTGTTCCTGAGAATCACTCTTAAATGACACCCAATGGACTTTAAGAATTTTATCTGATTTAATTGCTTTTCATTGGCTCGCAGATTATTTACTTTTTGTACTTTGATATCAACCATGCTGTGTATGCCACCTTTCTGTTGGTCACTCAATCTTAGCAGTGCTATTCATGGCTTCAGTTATCCCACAGATAAAATACTGTACTGTGAGAAACAAAGCAAAACTTTAAGGGATTTTTGTCTGGACCTGAAGAAATCAGAGAAAATATCAAACCCTCCAGACCAACATCTCTTATCAAATCAAGTGACTTGGCCTTAAGAGACTCAGTGTTCCTTCTCTATCCAGCAGCTGCAAAGCTCTAGGGAAAGTTGGCCACAACTTTGGAAAGGAAAGGTACTATACAGCTGTGTCCTTTCCTAACCACTCTGTAATTCAATGACATAATAACCCAAAAAGTACAAGCTAGCATAGTTTGGCCACCTAGCCTTCTAGTTGCATAAAGGTGCAAAAGATGTGTGGATGTAACTCAAGTCTCATTTCATTGATAAAAGCAACTAATGAAGGAAGTCAGGGTACAGGGTAGATTCAGAAATAATCAAGCAACAGTAACAACCACAAAGAAAAAAAGAAATTCACATGAGACTCTTGAAAATAACCAATGACAGAAAAGAACATGGCATGAAAAATTAAGAACAAAAGTGCATGTTAGGGAGTGATACTTAAGGAAATAGAAGACAATTTTGTGCATTTTCTTTCTGTTCTTTACCACTCACTCTGCCAAAACAATATGGCAGTAGAAGATACTGGAAAAGGAATTTGTGGATATAAGAAAAAAAAATCATGAGTAGGTGCTCGCCAAGAGTGACTTCAGAGATGTCATAATACTTACTGCGTGATGGATAATCCTTAATATTTATATGTACTGATTGCCTTAATTCTTACAACATTAACCTAATATAGTCATGGAAAACCTAGCTGAGTAACTTCCTTGGGTTACTGAAGGTTCCATAACAAAAATATCTTAAAGCATGGGTTTGAACACAGCATAGATTCAGAATCCACAAACATAATTGATGTATTAGATCCACTGTTATGCTATGCTAACAAACAGGTCTCCAATTATCAGTGGTTTCAAATTATTCTCGCTCTCATGGCGGAGAAAGATTTTCATTATTAAAGTGAGCTATAGATTTAGATTGAAGGAAATTTCACTTTTATTCATGCTTTCATGGTCAACATCCAAGTTAGAAAATATTCAACATTCTCCACTAGTGATTCTAGTCCACAAGTGACACATGTCACTTAAACTTCCATTTTTTTTGATTAATGAAAATTTCAACTAACTTTGGGGAATAAAATTGGAGAAATGTAATCTTACACTATGCATAGAAGAGGTGATGAAACCAAAGGAATACACTTGTTCACAAAGCTAACAGCACTCTGCTGTGGTGTCTCTCTCTACCACCCTACCTCCACATGGCTACTGAGGACTTTAAGAATGTGACAAGAGACAAGAACTTGAGTACACATGAAATGATGAACAAAAGTCTGCGAGATACAGTATTGATAGCAACATTCATTTATGGTAGAAGAGAGCTCTAAAGTACAGACAAATTCTTTTTGTGGTATATTTCTAACAGAAAAAGTGAATTATTGAAGAAAACTTGTTTCTATAAAGGGATAGCAGAATCTTCAGATTTTAAGTGCTTTATTTAGTGTTCCAAAAAGAAGCTTGAAGAGACTTTTTAAAAAATTTTATAACAATTGGTTAAAAAAATAATAAAGGATTCAGAAGGGTGAAGAGAATCATAGAGTCAGACTATCATGGGTTTCCTCCATAGATTCAGAGGACAGTGCCACTGTCTACAGAGATTTGAGGGGAAATGGAATAGAGATACTTCTCTCCTGGGAGCCTGTGTGCTATACTCAGATGTGAAAGAGACTAGAAGCATTCTGAAGATATAAAATGTCAAGAAATGTGTTGTTTCTGTATTAGTCTGAAAGTCATTAAAATGAATATAAGAACTGGCAGATGGGAAGGAGAGCTGTGAAATTCTAATTTCTGGACATGACATGGCTCCTTCATGTTCCAAGTCACTTCAGGTGTGTTTACTTCTACAAGATCAAGTTGTTCACAGTTCTAGTATGCATGGTGGAAGGGATCCCAAGGCCCTGTTACCAGCAGAAGAGCTACTGGCAGTTTATAGATGATAAAGGAGAAGTGGGTCACTCTCTTTTTGGGGTTTGCATCCAGTGCATAGCATCACACCCATGTGCTTAGGGGCAGTACTAATTGGATTCCAGTGGCTATTAATGATCATTAGAAAAAGAGGGTATGAAAAAAGGTAGGAAAAGAAAGAGGAGAGATAGTATGAGGCACTATGAAGAGTTGGGGGGAGGTAATGTTAGAGGACTGTGATAAAATCACATTAAATAAATATATGAAAGTTTCAAATAATGCGTTGACAATATTGTTTTAAAAAATGTAATTCTAAAGCCAGATGTGGTTCTCTGGTCCCAGCTACTTGGGAGGCTACTCCAGGAAGACCCTGAGATTGAGGCTAGTCTCAGCTAAAGAACCAAAATTTGTCTTAAAACAACCCAACTCATTCAAAATAACTCAGCAGTGAGTTCATATTTTAAAAATAAAAACAGATATGTAATATAATAAAAGGACTGGAGAATCTTTTGATTCAAAATTTCATTAAATAAGAGCAATGATTGACACAAAATATGAGGTCTAGAAATAGATATCAAAGAGGAAGCAGAAGTGGTGAGGAAGTTGATAATATGAATGTACCTACTTCTCCACATTGATTTAGAGACAAACAATAGCTGCTATCCTGTTAAGAAGTAAATATTTAGGCACATGGTCTTATAGCTAGTTAGATGCTAACAGGATTAGAGGACATTCGTGGTGGACTCTCCCTCATACATAGCCAGCAACTTGCAAGCTGAAAACTCACCTGTAGAACTCTAATTACTGGTCTGGGAAGTGACTGTGGTTCGTTGCATTTGTTCCCATCTGCTGCAGGAAGAAGCTTGTTTGGTGATTGCTAGGCAAGGCACTGATTGGAGATCATAGCAGAATGTTGTTAGGGGTCATTTTACTGCTACATTTTCCTTTATTTAGAACAATAGTATTTGGTTTTCCCTAGGTCCATGTGCTATCTAGTCTTGGGGTCTATGCCACCCAAGCAGTGTTGAGTATGGGTTCTATCTTGTGTAGTGGGCCTTAAGTCAAATCAAATATTGGTTGGTTATTTCCCACAAGCTTAGTGACACTATTGTGCAAGCATATCTAGCAAGCGGGACACCATTGTCAATCAGGGGGGTTGTGGTTTGGTATCATGCAAAGTACCTTTCCTGATGGTACTTTGTAAGATGTAGAATGTAAGAGCGAAGGCTCTATGTAGGCACTAGGTCAATTTCTCCATGTTTAATGAGTTGTGTAGGTGTTGTCTTCAGCAACGGGGGCTTGTTGTCAGGTTTTTTGTCTTTTTTTTTTTTTTAAACCAGTAGTCTTGTCAACAGGTTGGGATGTTTGGGGATTCCAATAGGCCTGCTTTGGCCAACTCAATTATAAGTAGTCCAGTCCTGAAACTGGAAGCTTAATTTTGTGACAGAGATTACCAGTTGGAGCTCTGTCCTACTCCCCAATGTTTGGTGATTTCATTTAGATCACCTTCACATATGCATGTGTTTTAGGAAGTGTCTATTGGACCTTGCTTTTTTTAATTTTTTTGAGACAGGGTTTTACTGTGTTGTATAGCCATAGCTGTCCTTGATCTCACCCTGTAGATCAGGCTGGCCTCAAACTCACAGAGATTCTCCTGCCTCTACCATAAGTGGCATGTCTCCATCAAATTCCTCCCATCAGGGCTCAGGGAACCTTGTGAAAGAGGAGGCAGAAAGAGAGTAAGAGCCAGAGGGGATGGAGGACACTAAGAAAACATGACCCTCTGATTTAAAGACCCTCTAAATCAACATGAGCAATGTTCATATGAATTCACACAGATAGCATGCACAGGGCCTATATAGGTCTACACCAGGTCTTTTGCATACACACACACACACACACACACACACACACACACACACACACAGAGGCATCCAGTTTAGTGCTTTTATGGGATTCTTTCACTGCCTTGAGAAAGACATCAATAATCTACAACCTCAGTTTAAATATAATATTCAAGGGGTAAAAAATTAGCAATTTCATTCAAGTTCAAGATGCATTCACAAGTATGACTTATTTAGCAAATGAAACACTTGAATTCAATAATAAAGAGCAAACAGAAGAACAAGCAAGCTTAAAAAAAATCAAACCAAGAAATGACAAAGGAGTACATGAAATACCAGAATACAAAAAAGCCTCAATAAAACCTATTAAAATTGAACTGATGGTATGATTGAGCATTCCTTGGGTATATGTCCAAGAGTGGTATAGCTGGGTCTTGAGGAAGATTGATTCCCAATTTTCTGAGAACCCACCATACTGATTTCCAAAGTGGTTGTACAAGTTCGCATCTGGCTGAATACCCTAGCTGACATCATAGAACCCTCATCCAGTGACTGGTGGAAGCAGATGCAGAGATCCACGGGTGGATCCCAGGCAGAGCTCCAGGGGTCCAGTTGATGAGAGAGAGGAGAGATTCTATTAGCAAGAGATATCGAGATTGGAAGGAGTGCAGAGACAACCAGCCAAACTAGTGGAAATGCATGAACTGTGGACCAATGGCTGAGGAGTCCCCGTGGTACTGGACTAGGCCCTTTGGATAGGCGAGACAGGTGTTTGGCTTGAACTGTATAGGGGGCCGCCAGACAGTAGGACCAGGACCTGTCCCTAGTGCATGAGCTGGCTTTTTGGAACCTAGTGCCTAAGGTGGGACACTTTACACAGCCTTGGTGCAGGGAGGAGGGGCTTGGACCTGCCTCAACTGAGTGTACCAGGCTCTGCTGACTCCCCATGGGAGACCTTGCCTTAGAGAGGGTGGGAGTGGGAGGCTGGTTAGGGGGGAGGGCTGGGGGGGGGGAGGAGGGAGGATGGGGGAATCTATGGTTGATATGTAAAATGAATGGAAAATCTCTTAATAAAAAAAAGGAAGAAAAAAATGAATTGATGGCTCAGTGAACCTGAGTTTAGTTCCTGGCACCATCCACGTGGAGCTTGTAGCTCCTTATAACTCTAGATCCATTGGATTCTATGTCCTCCTCTGATATCCATAGACACTGCACTTACCTATCACCCACCTACATCCATAATATATACACACATCTCAAAAGAAATAAATAGGAAAATTGTATTCATATACATATATAGATAAAACAACCACAGACTGTCCTAGGTGTTTAACTTTAGGATCATGAGTTACTAATGATGTTTAGCTTTCCAAACATTCCTTAGATGGGGTCAAGAAGACGTCTTCTGAAGGCAACAGATGTAGGGCACATTAAGACTGTGAAATTCCAGGTTATGTGTTCCGTAAGTCTGTTCTCTCTCTTTTTGATAGGCAATAGACTAAGGTGCTGTGGGATGTTCTGTATGGCAAATGAGTTGCTAATAAAACACTGATTGGCCAGTGGCTAGGCAGGAAGTATAGGTGGGACTTACAGAGAGAATAAAAAGAACAGGTAGGCAGAGGGAGTCACTGCCAGCTACCGCCAGGACAAGCAGCATGTAAAGATGCCGGTAAGCCACGAGCCATGTGGCAAGGTATAGATTTATAGAAATGGATTAATTTAAGCTATAAGAACAGTTAGCAAGAAGCCTGCCACGGCCATACAGTTTGTAAGCAATATAAGTCTCTGTGTTTACTTGGTTGGGTCTGAGCGGCTGTGGGACTGGCAGGTGAGAGAGATTTGTCCTGATTGTGGGCCAAGCAGGAAAACTCTAGCAACACTAAGGTGCTTTGTTTTGATTTGTTTTCTTACCTTTAGTTGTGTTTGACTATAGTCTAGGTCTCTGGGTATCCTACCTCTGGGTCCTGGCCCTCAGGGGTGAGTTCCCTCTCAGAGTCTGGGTCCTCAGCTGGGCCAATCATTGGTTGATCACTCCCACAAATTCTGTACCATCTTTCCCCTAGCATGTCTTTTTTTTGTTTTTGTTTTTTCGAGACAGGGTTTCTCTGTGTAGCTTTGTGCCTTTCCTGGAGCTCACTTGGTAGCCCAGGCTGGCCTCGAACTCACAGAGATCCGCCTGCCTCTGCCTCCTAAGTGCTGGGATTAAAGGCGTGCGCCACCAACGCCCGGCTAAAACTTTTTCATGGGGAGGAGGGGCCCTTTCAAAACTCTTTTTTTTCCGATTAATTGAGCGATTGATCAGTGTCCGATCGATCGATTGATTGATTGGTGACGTCAGACACACACGGGAACCGAACTCGCCACCTCTGGGGCCGAGGCCCGGCGGCCTCGCCTCTCAGCCACCTCTGCAGGTTTTAAAGGCAGGAAAAATTGTAGGTCAAAGGTTTTGTGGCTGGGTTGGTGTCCCAATCCCTCCACTGGAAAGTCTTGCCTGATTACAGGAGATGGCCAATTCAGGCTCTGTATCCTCTGCTGTTAGGAATCCTTATTAAGGTCATCCTTACAGATTCCTGGGAGTTTCCCATTGCTCTGGGTTTCTAGCTCATCCCAGAAATGCCACCCAGATTCCAACAAAAAGAAAAAGAAGTCAATGAAATGATTCCTAATGATATTCTGCTATACTTTCAGATTGATTCCTCACCCAACTGTCAACAGAAAGGATTCACTCAGCAACTGATGGAAACAGATGCAGAGGCACAGCCAAACAGTAGGCAGGGCTCTGGAATCCTGCGGAAGAGGGTGAGGAAGGATTGTAGAAGCCAGTGGGGTCAAAGGCACCACAAGAAAATCCACAGAACCAGCTAACATGGGCTCATAGGCGCTCACAGAGACTGAATTGACAACTAGGGGCCCTGCATGAGACCTACCTAAAGCCCTCTGCATATATGTTACAGTTGTGTAACTTGGTCTTCTTGTGGGACTCCTAACAGTGAGAGGAGGGGCTGTCTCTGACTCTGTTGCCTGCTTTTAGTACCTATTCCTCCTACAGGATTGCCTCATCCAGCCTTAACAGAAGAGGAGGTGCCTAGTCTTACTGCAATTTAATATACTATTGGTGGCTGATATTCATGGGAGGCCTCTCCTTATCAGGAAAGAAACAGAGAACAGTGGATGAGAGGGGAGTTGAGGGGGAAGAACTAGGAGGAGAGGAGGAAGGTGAAATTTTGATTGATATATAAAAACAAACAAAAATAAAAAAAAACAAAAGAAAAAGTTTTTCTTTTTTTTTAAACAGTACATTAGAATGTTTCTTTTATAACAGAAACTCAAAATGGTTTGATGGTGAAGTCCACTATCAAAAAAAGGGGTCTGTTTTCTCTTTGATGAACTGCTCTTTAGTTCCTTATTAACTGCTCCTAGTTTCCTTATTACATAGAGAAGAGAAACATGAAGAATCTGAAGTAGAGTCCAGTGATTGAGTGTGAATGTCAAGGAGTGGATTAAACCCAGATGAGAGGAGGAAAAAGAGAGGGGGGGCAAATCAGGTCACATTTTTGATATGATGTGGTTAGAGGTAACTAGTTCTGTGCTCTGGGAAACTTTTATGGGGTGTGTGTGTGTGTGTGTGTGTGTGTGTGTGTGTGTGTGTGTGCATGTGTTCATGAGTGTATGTAACTACAGTGAGAGGTACCTGGCACAAAACTCAGCAACTTTTCTAGATATGAAGAAGAACTGTAAAAGTAGGTCATACTTTGATAATTACATAATATGAAGAAAACGCCCCTCTAGTCTAAAGGTACTATTTACCTACTCCTACACTATCGCATAAATAAGAGACAACGGTGTGAAATCCTTGGGAGATTTATTTTTTTTTAATATTTTTAAGTTCAGAAGTTTTCCATAGAATGATCATTTGAACTATGCCAAATCCCATTAGAAGTCTCTCTCGTGTGCAATATGACTTGTTCTTTAAGTTTGAGGCATTGCACAAGTGAAGGAATGCATGTAAAGCAATAGGTTAAAAGCAGTTTATGATACTAGATTATTAGGAAAACTTTAAGAGTTAGTGTTGCCTTTTATGGGTCCAGAAAACCTGATACAGGATAGAGCTGTTCAAACAAGACTGGCTCTAGTAGCAATACCACCATCTCAAAAACTCAATATTTTTTTGGATCTTAGATGCCTCTCCACTTTATTTGTTCAACAATTTCCTTCCATTTAGTATCTGGACTGTGTCTTGTCTAAGTTACAACCTACAGGAAGAATGTTAAATCCACCAGAATTAGAATAAGAGGTCAAAAGCAGTGTGATCCCTTTACAAAACTTTCCCCAGGTAATGAGAAAGCTTATGTATCAGATCTTTTGTAACCTAACGGACAGATCTACAATGAGGAAAGTATAAAAAAAAAAAGATATTGGAAGTTATTTTCTCTTGAGCGGTCATCTCCCATCATCTCTGCACATTTAAAGCTTATGAACTACACATCATTCTGTTCAGCACCAACTTTCCCCGTTGACTATTTTGACCTTTAACCACCATGAACTGACTTCTCATTTGATTCATATCATCTTCTGATTTCAATTACACTGTTGTTAGTCCACTCTGCCAACTCTTTCAGAATATTTTGTTTTTTTTTTCCTTTGTCTGTTGTTCCAAATGCAGTATTTGAGAAATAATCAGTGTTTATTGAATGGTTGTTGAATAAATAAATTAGTGTTTAGTTGGTGTATATTTTCTATTTATTGACACCTGTTTAGAAAACAAAAGTAGAAATTTACATCTGTGGTGTTAATTAAGCATCTATTTAGGAGCATTTATCTGCTGACTCTGTACAATTTAATGCTTTTAGTATATTTATAGACTCGTGAAACCTTCACCACCATTGAAGTTTATAACATTTTCATCACCCTATAAAGAAAATCAATACTATTCAAGGCCCTTTCCTTTCCTGAAGCCATTTCTTCCTTCTTTCCTCTGCCCTGATCAGCCAGAAATCTCCTTTCTGTATCTCTAGATTTGCCTCTTTTGGACATTTTCATATAAACAAAATGATATAGGTGTGCCATTGTTTTTAATGAACATCTTTTTCTTAGTATGATATTTTCTGGGTTCATCCATGTATTAGGATTCTAATCATTTTCATCCTCTGTGTGGATATACCACAGTTATTTATTAATCCCTCAGCAGATAAAGTTTGTGTTGTGTCCAACTTGTGGATTATAAATAACAAGCCATGGGTAAGTATTCATTTCTCCTAGACTTTGAAATGCTAGGTTGTATGAGCCCTCCATGTTTCAATATTTGAGGTGCTGTCAAAAATGTTTTCTAAAACAGCTGCAATCTTTTCACACCAACAACATCTGCAGATCCTAGTTTCTCTGCCTCCTCATCAACATTTCCCGTTACTCATTTTTGTAATGTCAGTTGTCCCAATAGATATGAAGTGCAAGTTTCAGCTCCTTAAATGACAGAAGAATTAAATTGAGGTTGAGGAAATGCTTTTTAATTATATTATTTATTTTTAATTACTTTGGAGATTTTAGGCAGGTGCTTTATTGGTGAGCCAAAATCACCTTTTGTAACTGTCAAGTGAAAGAGAAATAATATATAGTATTCTAGAAATTATATAGATATAGGTATATATTCTAGATATTGTATAGATATATAACAGTCTAGATATTTTGTACACCACATATATAATGTTCTGTATGTAATATTCTAGATATTATATATATTATACACATAATATATACGGTAAAAGAAATCACAATTATTTATACTTACTTGGAAATCTCAAAGATACTCAACAAAAATTAAGTGTCTGAATACAAAATGAATAAATGGGAATTAGTAGCACTAATAAGTACAAATGAGGGCCAGTTAGAAGATAAGATGGGAAAATATCTTATTGATAACAGCAATGGGACAATAGAAAATAACTATAAAATCCATGCATATATTTAGCCATAAAGTTATATTTTATCAATTAAAATGTACAATCACAGTAAGTGGTACAAAAGAGAAAATATTATTTTTTTCAGATACAAATTAAAAAACATGCTGATATTAATTCAATTTGAAATCATTTGCAGATATCTTGATCCCAAATAAATACCTGCGGATTCGTGAAAATTCGATGAAGAATGAAACAGAATTTGGACAAAAAAAATGAACATGTTCTTCAAAGACCAGGAAAGCAGGTTCATAGACTCCAAGATGTTCAAGCTTACTCACATGAGAGAAATGAAAACTAAAATTAAAACATAAGTTTTGTCACTTTGATGGGCAAAGAGCCAGAGTTTATGTTAGCCATAGAGTGGGAAAACAGGCAGATCTAAATATAGGAGGGAGTGAAAACTTTCTCAAGATGTATGAAGGACACATTGGGAATACTTATCAAAGTTTAAAGTGCATATATCCACACCCTTTCATCCAGCAACTTCACACTTCATTTTTATACATTGTCAAATAAATTCATTTCTATATTAACTTAACCCTTTCATTGCTGCTAATTTTTTTTTCTGTTACACCATCCAAAAGTTGATTTTCTACAAGGAGGGTCACTTGAACTTGTACAAAATTAGTTACGTGAAAGACTCTACTGCTATTTGTAATGTCAAACTATTGGATTCAGCCAATAGGTTATTGAAAACTACTGAAGGATGCTCATTAGGGACTATGAAAAGAAGGAATTCTTCATGTGCCAGCATTAGGTACACCCTAGATAGACTTATTGAAAAGAAGAACACTAAGATCAAAATGTCAAAGAGCCACTCTAGCTGGAGCACAGGATATCTGCGGCAAGCATCTTGCCCCCAGTGTTGAGAGGAAAGAGCTGACTTCCACTGTTATGTAGGTATTCTGCCATTAGCTAATCAGTGTGGAAATTTCTTTTGTTGACTACAGCTGAGTACAGAAGCAGTCAGTGCTAGGAGCTGACACAATTCAGTTATAAGAAAGCAGGTTGGCCATCCTCTGGATCCAACCACCACACTACCATGGGGGAGCTCTGTCTCTTTGATAATATGGTGGTTTCCCCTACCTTATTGTCATGATCAACACAAGGAAAAACGAATACTTTGAATTCATGAGAATTCAATGATTTAATGCACTCAAATGCCCAAACCAAGTTAGCATTCAATACATGTTTATTTGTTCTTATCTTCCTCAAAAATAAAGCTGAGCAGATGGATAGAGTGGTAGATGTGAGGACAATTTGCTGTGAATCTTTGCAATAAAGAAAAATGTCACTACATGAGTATGTTAGAAAGCACATTTCTTCTTAAAAAGTTGAAGAGTCCCAAAGTGAATTTTGAGACATATCAAATGTTCTGTGTGTGTGTATGTATGCATATATATACATACATATATATATATGTAATACCCATTTCTCTGTGCATGTGTATAAGCAATATATGTATATATCATGACCATATATCCATATGTGTAGGATATATGTATATATATATTATCTATATTCATATATCCCATAGCTCTGTGCATGTGTGCATGTGAATAGCAAATTATCACCTTTTCAGAAGGAGATGTTGGAAGTATCTGACTTCATGTCTAGAAACACTAGTATTCACTAAGACCCCACTGTCTGTGTGAAATAGTTGTTGCAGACAGGTCCCTGTGTGTGACTATGACTACAAATGTTCAGAGAGTATTAAAGAAGAAGAGGCAAAAAAGAATGGAATTGATACTATCTTAATAAAGCTTATTTGTAGCTAATTCTGTTGTTTCCATCTTTTTAATTCACTTGTTCTTTCTGTGTTGATAGCACACTGTTGTGTGTAGGTAACAAATCTCACCATTTTCCTTTGTCTCTGTCTCATGTTTTTACCAAGACAAGTTCAGAATCAGCTCTTAGGAGCACTCAACCAACCCAATGCTGAGCACTAGGTTAGAATTTATTGGTCCAACCCTTTGGTGATTTGTTTTGCTTTTGAGAGGTTCTGGTCGACGGCAGCTTCATATTGCATATAAGATATAGCTATGCAAAAGGTATATATCTAAGTTTAGAGAAACAAGGTATTTCTAGACTAGGACAAAACTATTTAATTCAATCTTCTTTAGGCTTTTATTTACTGATTTATCTCCCCCACTCCTATCTTTTTTGATTTCTGCTCCTTCCCCTTCTTGCTTTCTCTGATCCGTTCTCTTCCCCAGTCAGGCTCCCCTCCCTCTGGTACTTTTTGCAATTGTTTTCTAAGTTAGAATAGGCCTCTCTCCTGCTACAGCTGCGACTCTGTCCCCTGCTGCACTAAATTGACACTTGGGCAAGCAATGGCTCTCGTCAGTCACTCCGAAGCTGCTGCTTCCAGAAGTGTCGATTTAGTGCAGCAGGAGATGAGGTGCCAGCTGCAGAAGTAGGCCATGGGAAAACTCAACAAAGAATTCTGCCTTCCCTTGTTGTACGTGACATTCGGTGGGAGGACGAGAGGATGGGGCTGCCGGGGTCTGAGATTAAAATGTGGAACAACAATAAAAGAAGGTCAGGAAGAGCACTGAATTAAAATAATCCCTCCTTAGTAACTCTGAGGTTTGCAGAGGGAGGGAGGGAAATTCTGAACTGGGGTTAATTTCCTTTTACTCGGTCTCCAAAAACTCTGTCAGTGCTGAAAATAAAACTTAATTTTTTTCCCATGGGGGACTGTACTTATGGGTTATGGTGACTTAAACCTTCCCCAGATTGTGTGCACATCCTACTGATCTGGGCTAGAACTTGAAGTCTGCCATGTGGAAGGCTTGGCAAGTCCTGCCTTTCATTTCCTGTTGACATAACCACATACTCTGCTTAATTAAAAGTCCTTTGTGAGCACTAACACCACAGGCATTTGACTGACAGAAACAGCCTTCCACACCTGTAGGATAAATGTGTCTGTTAAGTAGACATACACTAATGATAGCGATTGAGGTTCATTATTTGAAGTACCCTGTTTCTATTCCCCTCTGTTAGTTTAGATAATTTTCTATGTGGCTGTGAGCATATAGACTGTGCTCTGCAGTGCCCACTGATAGGCTCTAAGAGCTGAACGTGCAACACAGTTTTATTGTCTACATTGGGTCTTTTTAAATAACCATTTTCAATAAAGGCCAGATTCAAAAGTGACACTGTGGAAGTAAAAGGGAAAGGGGAGGGGTCATTAGTTACTTATGCTGAATTCTGACCATTGTATTCATTATCCACTCTTGGAGGTGAACTGCTAAGGTAATTTGCCTTTCATATGCAATGTAGAATGGAAGTTCTTTTGTGCCAAAGAGTTCTGATACAGCTCCCTTAGAAAAACTAGTATCTAGGTCACTTGGCTTTCTTAAACCTGAAATAAATGAGATCTTTGATAGTGTGGTATTGTGACCGCAGGACATAGATTAAAGGAGAAAGGCTTTGGCTAAGACAATCAGGGAGGGAGAACTTTGAATGTTGATGTATTTTTACTTCTTATATAAAAGACAAGAGGTATGATTCCATCAAGGTGCTTCATATCCTCTATGACACTTCTGTTTGTTAACTATATTTGAAAATATATCTAAGTACATTTGTATTAAGTGTCTATATAAATATGTTTAAATAGACATGTCAAGTGTTTGGGGTGCATTGAGAAATACTCTTTGATAGGAACTAAGACAGAATATGAAATAGAGTGGTGACAGACCTGTCCATCAATTTGGGAAAGTTTAAATGCATGATCACTGAAGTTTAGGGATCATTAAGAACTGCTTCTTGGAACAAGTGGATTATAGAGCATGCCTTGGGCACACAATGACACAGGATAGTGAACAAAACCCAAAGGCAGTAGAAACTCTCAAAAACAAATGTGAGTTGATGGGCAAGGGGTCTGAAGAAGCAAAGAATGTGATAGAATATTGATGGAGCAGTAGGGAACTTACACAGATTAAATGCTTGAAGCAAGACTAGGCAAGTTAGTTTATTTTTACAAGGGTGTGTGTGTAGACGTATTAAAGAAGAAACACAAAGCCAAGGTAAAGAGAAAAACCCAAGAGGTCAGAGCTAAGAGCCTTACCCGCTTGCCGCTGGCTAGCCTCTTTCACCAAAGCAACCTCTCCGAGAAAAAAAGGGAGGTATTTCCTGTGTGTTCGTCTTTAAATAGAATTCTGTTCTGCCTTCTCATTGGTCGTAAACCCAACCACCTGACTGCCTCGTCACTGCTTATTTATACAGACCTCCAGACACACATTGGAGCCTGTGTCTCCAATACTAGCTATATCCTTGAACACACAGAGATCTATCTAGCTCTGCCTGCCGAGTTCTGGGATTAAAGGTGTGCGCCACCACGCCAGACTCTGGCTATGGCTTGCTGATAGCTCTGACCCCTAGGCAACTTTATTTATTAACATATAACATTTTGGTACAAAAGAAAATATCACCATATGTGTGTGTGCAGAAAAGTAGAGGAAAATAACCTTGGAACATTAGCCTATTTTCTTCTATCTACTCAGTACCAGTTCCTTGGTGGCCACAACACTGGTTCTTTTCTTTTTATTCTATCTAAATTGATACTATTTAGCGTGGTCTCAGGAGGGGCCCCAGGGGCCCCATCAACTTTTGAGCCCAACATTCAATTTTGAATGTATTTTACTCAGAATTTCTTTCAGGAAAGAAATTACTTCCTTTGGATGTTCAGAGTGGTCTATGATCCCCAAGTCTAATGATTATATCTAATAAGTGTTTCCTGTATCCTGCTGAGCCTAGCGATTTCGTAAATCCTCTCCATCCTCATCTCCACTCTGAGAACACAAGTTTGTAGAATTTTCTTTCCTCCCCTCCCTTTCTCTCTCCTTTTCTTCTCCTTCCTCCCTCCCCCCCTCCCTTCCTCCCTCCCTCCCTCCCTCCCTCCCTCCCTCCCTCCCTCCCTCCCTTCCTTCCTTCCCTTTCCCTCTTTCCCTCTCCCCCGCTCTTTCTTTCTTGTTCCTTCTTAATCTAACCTACTCTCATCTTCATCATTATTGTCACTGTGGTTTTCGGCAGCACTGAGAATTTAACCAGTACACTTTGTGCATATTAGGCAAGCTCCCCACCACTGAACTGTATTCTGGGTCCTCATTGTTGCTACAACATCACACTAAATTTTCACTTTTTCTCAGTGTTCTTAGTTTTTAAAATACGTTGTCCAGACAATCATCAAGAGAATTCCTTCCTTAATGCCTCCCCTTCTCCCTTCTTCTGACCTTTCCTCTACACTCCATTCCTCCTTCTCTCTTTACTGATTTTCTTCCTCCCTTCTTCCTTCCCTTCCTCTATCATTCCTTTCTCTTTTCTTCTCCTCACTCTTTGTAATTTAAAAAGAATAGAGCAACCACACCAAAGAAGGAAATAACAATAACCCATACCTTCAACGTCCAGAGTTAATTGTTGCTAATATTCTGGCAGATTTGCTTCCTTTATTTTCCTCTTCGTGTGTGTGTGTGTGTGTGTGTGTGTGTGTGTGTGTGTGTGTGTGTGT
>CABHPQ010159864.1:47841-75476 GCA_902168405.1 Peromyscus aztecus
TGTGTGTGTGTGTGTGTGTGTGTGTGTGTGTGTGTGTGTGTGTGTGTAATTGCATGATTGGGGTGTGTGTGTGTGTTTGTGTGCATGTGGACTCCAAAAGTCTACATCAGGTGCTTTCCTTACTCAGTCTCTACTGTTTTTTGACACAGAGACTCTCAGTGAACCCAGACCTCCTCGATCTGGCTGGGTTGGCCAATCAGCTCGAGGGATTCAAACTCTGGTCCACCTCATGCTTGCACTTTGCCACTGAGCCCCAGCTCTCCTTCATTTCCTTCAGTAAGAAAGCCTCTCACGTCTTTTGCTCCCCTGACTGCTCCTCACTGTTGGTAGAGCGCTGGTTGCTATAATCTTTATTTGCAGCATCGCTTTCTTTCATAATTTCCTTTTGTTGATCTCATTAGCATCTGCATTGTTAGCAAAATATATTTATATTTCCAAATGTATGAATATTTGGATTTTGTGTTATTGATTCATTATAGAGTCTCTATGTACATATATTGTTGTTATATATTTTAAGGCTTTGTAATCACATTGTCAAAAGAATAATTAAATAATTATTGAGACAAATTCAATAGTTAATTATGAGACATAAAGCAGATGGAACTAAAAAAATATCACATGAGACCTGGATTTGAGTAATCACAGTGATGATAATGGGGAAGGTGAAAATGAATATTAATTAACTTGAAAAAAAGAAGAGGGGGATACAAATCTAATCTTTATTCCCCAAATGGTAGTTGGTAAGTAGCCTGCTTTAGAAATAATGATGAATTAGGACTAAAATATAAAGAACATAAATATATTAAAGGTTAAACATTAACATGTATTTATCAAGAATGACTACAAATTACTGTACTGGGTTTTAAATAAACAGTAGCGTTTACACATGCAGATATCCTTCTTCCACACTGCGGTGCTGTAATTTGTCTTCTGGGTGTTCTGCGGTCCCATTCCTTTGAGTTCTTTAATGCCTAAAGGAGTAGTGTTTAAACACGATGCCTTCTCATCCGTCTTTGAGTGGTTACACTGTACTGTTACACAACTGGCTAAGCAATGCTCAACAAAGGTTTGGGATGTTTTTGGAAATTGTCTCCAAAACTTAAAAGCTTTCAAAAACACTTCATTAGCAAAACAACTTTATTTTTTGAGAGTGGGTTTGTTTAGGGTAACAATCAGAAACTGACTGCTGCCTAATCTATAGACAACCTAGGTCACCCTTTTTGACAGCACACAGGAATCCAATAGCAGCTACCAATTAACAAGCAGGTAAGATGAGTTTCAAGGTTTGATATTATTATGTGACTACTAACTGAGAATGATGAGCAATATGAATCGTACATTTAAACAATATTGGGCTATGCATCTAATTAAGCCAAGTAATTTTGGGGAAAAATAACCAAATATCCATTTTTAATCAACTTCATAATTTTTCCAGACACTTTCCATACAACATGGAATTGAGTAAAACTGTTAATTATTATCAGTCTGATCTTAACATAGGAACCTACAGTGTAAAACTTCCTATTGTTAGACATCTGTCAAATGATCACCAAAAGTTTTAAATTTGTAAGAAAACATTTGGATGAATTACACTGCCATGGGTCCTTTTGTTTGATTTTATACATAAACTCAAATGTTCTAGGAAACTCATTTTTCTCCATCTGGTTAGCCATTGGGTTGTCACTTTAAATACGTAAGTGGAGATACAGATAAACAACAAAAAGACAGTGAAAAAAGTCATCTTGAATGCTGAGAATTACAACCAAGACTCCAGGTACACAGTCTATAGGTGATATTACATATAAAAAAGTCTTACTAAACAAAACATTAATTATCCTAGTGTGGGACATCCAGAAGAAACCCTCAAATGAAAACACTTCCTCAACAGTATGTCTCAGTTAGGTCAGAAAATCCAAGATTCCATAATAGATCTAGGCTACCTTGAGAATTTCTGGTTATAATCATAAATATCTTGTTGCAATCTTACTGCATCTTGAGACTGAATGTCATCACCAAATCCAGTTAGCAGTAGGGTTACAATTTGTCTGCAGAATGGACAACTGATTGCACCAAGCCATGACCATCACCAGTATACATTAACACAGGAACCACAAGAAAAATGGTCACAGGTCATTTAGAAGAAGAAGGCCTGATATAAGCAGACTAGACATTTCAGCTTAGCAATTCTGTGGGGCAAGGGCAGGGTCATCCTGTTCTGTTGGAAGTTCTTCTGGAAGCAGCCCAAATAACTCTTGGTTTTCTGGCTGAATGCTCTGCTATACATTTCAGAAATGGATATACAGGAGGGTCACATTCAAAATGAAAATGATCTCAGCAGTCACAATGACTTGATCATTTACTTCTCCCTTAATTGAAACATTCAACCACAAACCTTGAACTTCACTGTGATGTTTGGCTATTACAGGTCTTTCCTGAAGGGTTGGGAGGTAGTTCAGTTCATTGAGTGCTTGCCTAAACACATGAAGTTCTAGATTGAATAGCAGCATTTTATAAGCTGAGTCTGATGGTGCCTGCACTGCTAGAACTTGGGAGATCCAGGTGGGGGGATCACTGAAGATTCAAAGCCAGTTTGGGCTAGATGGTGAGCTCCAGACCAGCCTGGACTACAAAGTAAGACCCTCCCTTTGTGTATGTTCCTTAAACTTTCAAGGAAGGGAGTCAGGGTGAGAACATTAATTTTCCCACTGTGGTCAGCAAACTTTTCTAAAGAGTGCTATACCAAGGAGCACATCTTTTACTTTATTGTATTTATAAAGAATAAACAACAATAGTGGTTCAGAGTTAAAATACATAGATTCACATGGTCTCTGCTTCAGAGATATTGATTTATAAGTATAAGCTTGGTCTTATTGTCATTCTTCTTATTTAATTTTCAGTGCTTTATTACAAAAGGTGTCTGGCATTTGAAAATTTTAAGACAACCCAGTGAATGTCCTATATGCTTCTATCCCCTACCTCTGTGTGATGATTGACACTGAGACTTGTTCCTCACACATCTGCTCATTTAAGTATCCATCCAGTCATTTGTAAATTGACTGTATTTTTGACATATTACCCAATAAGTTTCACATAACAATCCTACTAAATGCTTCAATTTGCATATGATTAACCAGAATTCAATATATGAATTTCCCTATGTATAACATCTACATGAAATGAAGTATATAATAATGCATTTCCAATAAAGTCACAGAGTTTTGACAACTGTATTAGTGCACATAAGTTAACTCCTTCTCTATAACTTTAGCTTGACCCTAGAGTGTTCCCTAATAATTTTTTACCCAGCTAGACTGTGCTCTCAATGCTGTCCTTACTCTCAGAAACAGTTCAGTGTAGAGGTTCATGTTATTAGTTGTACACACAGCCATTTTTCATTTTAAATTGCTGAATACACAAGATGGATTCTATTCCATTCTACAAATATATTAGTTTATTTATCTGACATTCACCTGAGAATGAAGACCCATGCTATTTCTAGATTACTCTATTGTAAATATAACTGCTATGAAGTATTTTCTATGCTTTGTATAAATAGCTAGAGTTGATGGATTATTGCATACTTTATGTTATACTTTGTAACAACCACACCATTTTGTACCTTTCTCAGTCTCTCTACAAGTGTATAAGCCCTACTTCCTCCAAGTTAATGCTAACAGTTTTGGTTGGGTCTGTAGTGATTTCTCAATATAGTTTTAATTTGTGTTTCCTTTGTGTTGTTGGATATGCTTTAGTGCATTGACTGCTTGTTCATGTATAGTTGATTACTAGTACAAATATTGAACTTGTAGATATTGGATCACTGCTCCTCAAAAAAAGAGTTTGGTTTCTGTGAGCCTCTGTTTACAACATTTTCTAAAATCAATCAATATGTAACCAATTTTCCAATCAATTGCTGATTCCTTAATATTGAACTTATCAATAACAGCATTATAATTCATTCCTGAAGAAGGTTGATTGAATTCTTGAATTCACCTATTTCTTTCACTAGGCACCATTATCTCCTCTCCTCTCCTCTCTCTCTCTCTCTCTCTCTCTCTCTCTCTCTCTCTCTCATACATGCACACACACACACAAACACACACATAGTTATAAAAATATTCTGCTTTCTCTAGTTGTAGGTTGTAATGGTCTATGAATATTAATTTGATGTTGATTTTTCCCGATTATATGTTTGTTAAATATTTATTTGTTTCACTTTCAATAGAATGGTGTTGCCACCCAAATTATGATATTGACATTGCTTGTTTTCCTTTTAAAATCCCCAATTTTTCATCCATATATTGTGATTTTAAGGTTGTCCTCCTGATGAAGTAGCCCATTAATTATTTTGGAAATATTATCATTTTCTTTATCTTTGTCTCTTTTATCTCATATTAGTATCTAGCTACTCTACTTATTTTGTGAGTTGTATGCCATTTTCTAATTATCTAACTATCGCCTCTCTACTTACAAAGCTAAATTCCTTACAATTTAAGTAATTCTCCATTAGACACATACTTACTTAGGCTTTATATTTTCATTCATTTTAAAAATGATGGCATTTAAGTTTTAATTTTTATTCCATTACTGTTGTTTGTAATTACTTAGATGATTCTATTTGTGTCTACCATTTAATAATTTTTTTGGTTCTTTTTGGTTTGTATTATTCTATTCATGCATTCTGCTTTCTTTTGGATTATTTGACTTTCTTTAAAATTTGACTAATATGTATTCAATTTTTGCACTCTCAATATAGATATAGTCATATATTTATAGTAATTTTTTTATCCTAGAGATTAATTTATCATTCCTGTTTTTTATGCCATGTTTATTATTTATAGTATGTTTAGATAAATCATAAGCCATGGTACAACTCAATGGAATGTTTGTTACAATTGATCATACAAGTTTTATAGAACTGGAGGAAAATAGTTACAGAGATAGTTATGATAGTTATGCATTCCAATGTTGTTTTTTTTCCTCTTGGAGATGAGCTTTTAATCTGGTGTCATTTCCTTTCAGTCTAAACAAATTTCTTTAGCATTTATTTCCATTCATGCATGCTGGAATCAGATTCTTGCAGTTTCTGAAATATGAAATGTCTTATACCACGTTCATTATTGAAGAATATTTCCTGTGTATAGGATTGAGCTGAAGTTTTTATTTCTGCACTCTAAACATGTTGCATGGCCATCTTCTGTCTCCCTTAGTTCAGGACAAGAAGGAAGTGCAAATTTGAATCATTGCTCATTCTGTGTAAAATGTCATTTTACTTTTATTGCTTTCAAGAATTTTCTCTTTCTCTTTGATTTTCAGTAACTTAAATGTGTTGTGCCTAACTGTGGATTTATACATATTTATCCTCTCTGATGTTTGCTGAGCTTCTCAGATCTGTAAATTTATGTCTTTCAGCAATATGTTTCCATCCCATCTGTCTCTCTTCTTTTGGTACTTCAATTACACATAAATTAGAAGTTCTGAAACCATCCTATAAGAACTGAAGGTCCTGCTCATTGTTTCCTCTGTTCTTCACATTGGATAATTGCTATTGCTCTACACCCTTCAGTTTTTTTCAGTTGCTCCTCTGGTGACATCATTCTTCTGCTAAGCCCAGCCACTGAATTAAAAAATTTCATATTTTATAATGTGTAGTTCTGGAAGTTCTATTTGGCCACTTTTATAGTTTCTGTATTTTGACTGGTCAAGTCTATTTTCAAAATATTGCAATCACTTTTCATTTACTTAAATGACCACAGTGATACTACCTCTGTTATAATCCTTACTTGTTAATTCTAGCATCTGAATCATCTTGGGGTTACTTTTGATTGATTGTCCTTTGTTTGAGGAATGAGACACCTATTTCTAGTTGTTCATACATTGAATAGTTTTGGATAGCCTCCTGAATCTTGTGATTTTTTTTCCTGTAAAGATCTAACATTCTATAATTTTCTCTGTGTCGATGCTTTTGTTTTAGTAGGAAATTAACATTGCAGACTGAGTTTAAAATTTTGTTTTAGAATATTCAGCTCAGAACTCCATTTTGACTGTTATCTTGAGCTGGGCTGCCATGACAGTCTCCCAGAAATGCCATCCAGTGATTGATATGTGGATGTGCAGATCACACATATCACATACGTACACATTACACAGATATCATATCACACACATTACATACACATCACATGTACACACATTCCACACACACGGCATAAAAAGAGCTGAATAATACTAAGAGCTGAATATTTAATCTGTATAAAAGACATTTTGGCTTTTTGAGAAACTTTACCACTGTAAGCCTTTTTGGTAATTAGTACTGATTGTATGCAAGCAATTTTAACAGACCAACATATAGAGTATTTGTTTTAAAAACAACATGAATAATTTTATGTATATATATATATATATGTATATATATGCATTTCAAACAGTTAATTAGGCTTGTGAAATGTTCTAGTGAATATGATACATTGTTTTAGAATTAAATACCCGTGTTAAAGCAATACTTATTGCATGTATAGCATCTAATTTTCTTCTTGAGACTTCATCTTTTTTCTTCCATTAAATATTCAAAGTCCAGTTTTTCATTACTACTGATACTAGAGAGCCTGGTCTACCAAGGAGCTCTACCCATCTGTTCCTTCCATACATTATTGAAAGAGAGGCAACTGGAAGGTAGGTGAACCCCTGCCAGCTGCAAGCTAAATTCTCGGGGGCTTTGGTGTGTTCTATAAATTTCCTAGGGTTCATTGCCAGTTTTTGACTGTAGGGAATTTTAGGCTTGGGATATTTCTGTTAAAAAGTTGCATCGAAATTCTCTACCCTTTCAGTAGCCTCAGTTTGTAATCTTTGGATAGAGTTTCCTGAATCGCTGGGTTTTTTTAAACCCCGTGGATTTTTGTTTTTATTCAGCCTTTCTGTTCTACTTGGTTTTTCCAGAAACAAATAAACCACTTTACCTGTGATCGGGACAATGGGGTCCTGAGGAGCACCCTTTGCATGTATTTGTGGAGTCCACAGGAATTAGTTTGACTATTTACAGATTATAACAGTTGGTAGTTGAATGTTTTCTTTTCATTCCCAGTTGGTGCAATATGTTCACAGCTGATGCTAATGGCTGGCCCATTTGATTTCACATATGGTCCAGTATTTGGGGCCCTCCAAGGCTTTCTTTTGTAGTTAGTCTTCTCCAACACTATCGTGTATTTTAGTTTTGCCTTTGTCTGCTGGTCAAATGAAGAAAGAAAAAAAAAATCTCTGAACCTTGGCAACTGCAGAGGAAATCAGCAGCTCAGTTGATAAAGATTCAAAGAACTGGGTCAAAATGTCCCAGGAAGAAGATTTCTGTTAAACATGGCAAACAAACAAAACGCTCCTCTCTCTCTGCGTTGCGTGAGGCTGAGAGCACACAAAGTGTTCTCAGCTGCTCTTCTGCCACTTTGGAGCTCTGCTTAAGCAGGTCCTAAGTGTTTTCTGCACGGCTGCATGTCAGAGAGACCACGTTGTCCTAGGAGTCCATTTACATTGAAAAGCATCGTGCCACGAGTACTTTAGAAAACATTTCCTTTTGGGCAGTTTTTACAACTTAATTTATTTGCTGCTAAAATTCGCCAAGAAAGACAGCATCGAAAGTGAGCTGGAGCCTCTTTACTAAGACTTATTCCACATAGCATTTTAGACAAGAAGAATAAGAGCTGTAAAATTAACAATGTTGAAAACCCAAATGCAGGCACCCTCCAGCAGTCATATAATCGAAACATGGTCAGTGTTTACTCTGACTGTAGACTATAACTGATGAAGCCACAATCTCATAACAAGATTATTTTCAAGACTATTGTATTACCCTGGGAGAGCTAAAATACTCATTTATTCATCTTCGCAGATTGCAATAGCTCTAATTCCCTGCAAAGTGGGCATTGTATGATAATTGAGTGGGCTGGGATGTTAATTGTCCTCCACTTCACCTCTAGATGTTTAACTGCTTATCTCTTCAACCAGCAAGCACTAATGTGCTTATTTGTGCCTTACTGTTGACATAATTTTGTGAGTTGAGTAATTTATTTATAATAAAGAGGAAAAAGGTATACAGAAAAATATTTAAATTATACTGTGTCTTTATATTAACATCAGTTGAAGATGGTGGTGTGTACTGATGGAGCTTCCCAAAGGTGATACTCTTGATGTACTGGGGAATAATGCTGAATTATAGCTAATAAATTGAAGATGTGAACAAGCATTGCTGAATGAATATTGCTTGGTTAGTTTTTTGGGCCATTTTCTTTTTCAACATTTATTCATTTATTTATTTTGTGTGTGGCAGGTTGGGCAGGGTTGCATGACATGGCATGCTTATGAAGGGACAGCATTTGGGAGTCAGTTTTCTCCTTCTGCCAGGCTGATCCTTCAGGTTGTCAGGCTGAGTGTCAGGCACTCTGACTTGCTGAGCCAGCCTGTATGCTATTTTGCATTTGCATCAACTTCTTTCTCAAACTTAAGAGAGATCAGCCTCTTACCACTAAGGATACCATTCAGATGTTCCATATCACTTGCTGTCTACTATGGAGAAGTGGAGGAATCTGCTCCCTTGCCTGTTCTATGCATTAGCCAGACATGTTTCTATTGCTACTGTTTCCTCAGTATTTCCTATTATAGTGTGAGCATCATGAAGGAGATATAAGTGGAGATGATGGAGTCTTTAGTGATTAAGTGTTTAGGAATCATGTATTAAGCATCTGTCATTGAGCAGCAGGCATTATGTTGTCTCTAGTTGAGGACAGGCTGTGTGCCATAAACTATTCCATATTGTATGATGCAGTGATTGTTCAGACTGAACCTTGACCAGAGAAATTCTACGTCATAGAGAACTTTTGACTCCATTTTTAGGATGGAGGGTGATTCTGCAATTTATTCCTAGGAATAGAAAAAAGGTTAACATGTAAATTCTGGGGGTGAACTGAGACTATAGGTACACATTAAAATCATGTGAGGAGACCAAGGCCCAATAATTTACTGGACACAGAAGACAAAAGAGAGAGTATAATTCTTTCATCTGTACCCTGTAAAGAGGTGAACACCTATCATTGTGATTACAGTGGGTCCCACCAGCCTGCCACTTGATCACTGAGTATGCACATCTAGGACCAACAGGCAGAGGTCTCTTGGCTGTCCCAGTGGCTTTGGCTTAGCTCTGTCCATGCTGATGACATGGTCTATTCAAATTACTGTCTGTCCACCCTCCTTTCTCATCTGGACCTGCCATACACCCATTTGTCTCTTCCTTCATCTTGGTCTAGTCTAGCCTTTTCACCTTGCCAACAAGGCTCAACTCTACAACTTTCCCTCAAACCTGGTTGTGAGTCAGACCCACAGTGTCCTGACTAAGAATAGCAACAGTGTTTGTCTTGTCTTCACAGAGATATCTGTCTCTCATCTTTCCTGTACCTCAAGCCTCTGAAACTTCTTGAGCTCTGCTATGACCTCTCAGCCCTATGTAACTATCTATAATATGCTTATGTATGTACTTATATATGCCACTATGTAGGCACAGAGATAGATTAAATGGATAGATAGATTTATTATGTGACATGCAGTGTATGATTTGAGAGTTAGTATTAGTATAGGATTGGAATAAAATGGGCTCACCTTGGCCAGGGATACTAAGATAAATGAAAGTATCCAGACAATTTCTCTCATTGAAAGTGTCATACCTAGTGAATTGTTATTCAATAAACTCTGACAACGTGAGAAGACACAAACATGTTAGTCTATATTGACTTGGTGTGCTTATCACACCTTTAATTTACATGGTATCTTAGGATTTCTGTGAAGAGACAACATGACCACAGCAACTTTTATAAAGGAAAACATTTAATTTGGGGTGGCTTACTATTCAGAGGTTTAGACCATTATCATCATGGCAGGACATGGTTGTGTGTAGGCAGACATGGTGCTAGAGAAGGAGCTGAGAATTCTACATCTTGATCTGCAGGCAATAGGAAGTGAACTGAATGAGGTGTAGCTTGAGCATAGAAGATCTCAAAGTCTGCCCAAACAGTGACACACTTCCTTCAGCAAGGCCACATCTCCTAATAGTGTCACTCCCTATGAGCTTATGGGGGCCATTTACATTTGAACTGCCACACACAGTATGTCTGGATTTGGTTCATATACAAACTAATTTATAAAGATGTGAAAGAATTTTATCCAAAGCTTGAAAGTAAGACAAAGAATGGCTACTTGTACCTTAAAAATCATACTGGACCTTTGTTCAATAAGAGCGAACATTTTGTTTTCTAGGGAGTATTCTTCCAGTTGGTTGACATTATGCTATTGATTAAGGGGCAAATTCTGTAAAATTACATGTTATCTTGAAGATTATTATACAGTAAAAATGAAAGTCACATCTATGAAGCAGAGTTGGTACGTAAGGAACAATGGACAAAATTTCATTGTGTGAACATTTAAATTCACACAATTTAGGAAATGTATTTTACTTTCTGTGATTTATCTCATTAATGATGTCAATTTAAAAAACATAAATAGCTGGAGAGTTTCTCTCCGGGTCCCACCAAGCCCCCACAGTCCCGCAGCCCACTTATAAAATAATCATTCAGATGCTTATATTACTTATAAACTGTATGGCCATGGCAGGCTCCTTGCTATCCAGTTCTTATATCTTAAATTAACCCATTTCTATTAATCTATAAATTGCCACGTGGCTTGTGGCTTACTGGTATCTTAACATCTACTTCTCATTGTGGTGGCTTGGCAGCATCTCTTTGCCTCAGCCTTCCACTTCCCAGAATTCTCCTCACTCTTTGTCCCACCTATACTTCCTGCCTGCCTACTGGCCAACCAGCATTTTATTTATCAATCAATCATAGCAACATATATTTACAGCATACACAACATCCCACAGCAAACATACTTTAAAATTTTGTAGGCAACATGCATTTCTAAATTTTCTAAAATTATGTCAATAAAATTAAACTGAATCTCTTCACTGGGATTCCCAAGTTGAGTGGATATTAAGAAATTGTATGAAGTAGGGTGGTGGTGGTCCATGCCCTTAATCCCAGCACTCAAGAGGCAGAGGCATGTGGATCTCTGTGTGTTCAAGGCCAGCCTGGTCTCCAGAGTGATTTCCAGAACAGTCATGACTGTTACACAGAGAAACCCTATCTCTAAAAAGCAAACAAAACAACAAAAAGCAATTGTATTGGAATCTGCACTTGTTACTTATCTTGTTGCTCTGACAAAATACTTGATGGAAACAGCTTAAGAAAGAAAGAATTTGTGACTTACAGTTCTAGGATGTAGTCTATCATGCATAGAAGTCATAGTGGCCAGGACTTGAGGCAACTGGACACATTGTCCTTCAGTGAGGAAGCAAAGGAAGATGAATACTGATTTCAACTTGTTTTCTTCTTTTTGTTCAGACTAGGATTCCGGTCTATGGAATGATGCTACCCACAGTTAACATTGGTCCTTCAACTTCTATTAGCATAATCTAAACACTCTCTCATACTTCTTTCTGAGGTGAGCCTAGATCCTGTCAAGTTGTCAATATGAATCACCATAGAATCTATGTTTTTTGATTATCAGTATCTTGATAACTGTTGTTATCCTTGTTTATCATCTTATTTACACACATTCTTCTTAGATGAAATAAAATTTCAAATTCAGTTAAAATATTGTGTCTTTATTCCTAGCCTGTGTGTAACTCTGGGCTTATTTTGTTGTTAGCATTGTCCACCACATGAATTGCCTACTTATCCTCAGTAAGTATCACACTGGGTATTTGTTCCACAGTAGGAACTCAATCATCCAGTGACTGAATAAATAAACACATAAATGAACAACAAAAGCTCAGCCCTATGCCTAATTGATCAACATATTATTTTACAGCAAGTTGATCTTACTTATGCTCAGGGAAGAAATTGCAAACAGCAAATTAACAACTGTCACAGTGGGATCACTGAAGTATACTCCAGAATACACTTAACAGTATAGGCCCCTGATAGGATTTATTTCATGGTCAATTTAAACAGTTGTCTAAATTACAAAAATACCCAGTGCCAGTATTTGGAAACCCAAATACATCTCTAATAATTCACATCTTTGAACTTTACATAAATCTCTATGGTACCAACTCTACATTTGCTGAATAACATTCTAATCATATCACCCATTAGATATGCTCCAGAGTTATCCAACTTTCAGGGCTATGGTTTCATTACATTACTCAGCACAGCAACTCCACATACAATGTGCATTCTAATATATATAATTAATAAATACATATTATTACTATATAATACTAATATATACTCTTTACATATTGTTCTTGCTTATAGATACATTACAGTATTCAAAAAGAATAAGCATGTCAATTAAGATATTGATAAATGCCTACTAGGTTCAAAATCTTGTGCTATATATCTGGGAAACACAAGGTGAATAAGATTCAGTCATGTTTCACCTCTGGATGTTTGTGGTAGTCTTCACTCAGAGTCTTGAACTTTACCTGTTTTCCTGGCTTACCACTGTGCTTAGCTCTCTTCTCAAATGTCTATTTTAGAGGGATCTTTGCAGATCTTTTTAGTCACATATAGGACTCTCACTACTTTCTGTTTTTTTATCTTGTTTATAATATTTTTTGTTTAATTTATCTTTTCATAATAAATATCTATTTCCCCCAGTAACCAAGAAAACCCACAAAGAGATGGGGCCATATGGTTTATTATTTATTATTATAGCTCAAACACCTGGGAAAATGACTGGCTCATAGTAAGTACAATTGATTTGTATGATTTAATATAGTTATATAACTAAATTAGTGAACACTGAGCCATTGTTTCTAGAGAGAAGACAGAATTAGTTTCTCATAAGCCTTTGATCACATCTTCATCAGTCAATGTATCACATGCTTAATGGATATGTCTATTTAAAGGCACCTTGTTCAATATAGATTTTATTAAATAATTGCACTTAGTTTTTTATTATCTGAGAATTTCCTACATGTATATGATGAAATCTGATCATGTGCACCCCCAGTGTTCTCTCCAACTCTGCCAAGATCTCCCTCGGTATGTCTACTTTTCAACTTTATGTTGTCATCTTCTCCTCCTCCTCCTCCTCCTCCTTCTCTTTTTCCTCCTCCTCCCCTCTTTCTCCTTTTCTTCTTCTTCTTCTTCTTCTTCTTCTTCTTCTTCTTCTTCTTCTTCTTCTTCTTCTTCTTCTTCTTCTTCCTCCTCCTCCTCCTCCTCCTCCTCCTCCTCCTCCTCCCTCTCTTCCTACTTTTCCTCTGCCTCCTCCAATAACAGACTAAATCCATGTAGAACTGCCCATATGTGCATGGGTATGGGGCCATTCACACATTCCTAAAATGATTTTCCTCCTCCACAGCTATCAATTGCCAATAGCTCCTCAGTTAGGGGGTGGTGTCCCATGAGTTCCTGCTCCATCTATGCCAGAATATTGGTTGGATTGATCTTATGCACATAATAATAGGTGCTGTGACTGTATGAATGCAACAGCCCTGCCATGTCCAGAAAATAAGGTTTCTCAGTCCTCCTTTTCATCCTTCAGATCTCCTCTTTCATGTTGTTGCCTGAGCCATGATGGTGGGGAGTGCAGTAAAGATGTTTCATCTAGGGAGAAACCTTCATAATTATTTATTCTCAGCACTTTGACTGGTTATGAATATCTGAATTAACTATTGCCCTTTGCAAAAAGAAGCTTCTCTGACCAAGGGTGACAGCAGTCCAGGCCTATGTGTATAAATGTAAATATTTAGAAGGAAGTTTGACAATATGATCATTTACCACATAACAATAATAAATTCTACTCTAAGGTCTTTGGCTTTCTCAGCCAAGGACTTTTGACCATATTTATAACATTAGACCTGAATTCTCTCCTACAGAGCAGACTTCAAATATAATCAGAAATTATATATATGAAAAGTTATTTTAATTAAACATAAGTGGATAAGGGATCAACATTTTTCTTACTATGAATAATGAGACCATATATTTATCTGGTTTCTAGTCTTTAAAACAATGCCTTCCCCCAGTTAGTTTCTTCAATTGGTTATGTTCTCACAAACACACAAATCCAGCTGCTTTCCATCATGCTTGAGAATGATACTTTAGAAATTTCTGTAGTTGCTACAGAGATTCAAATTTCCTCTGTCATTTTCTGGATCTGTTATGCTTTTGAATAACATACCATGGTCAGGAACACTATAAGTCATCCTTGAATGCAGCTGATATTCATATTTTCTCTACAAAGCATATTATTGAGTCCTTGCATTTAGTAATGAGAGGCAGAATTTTAGTATTGAATTGGAAAATCTTTCTAAACAATGACATCACTATCATTCTGCTAAATTTACATAGTATTAAATAAACTTCTAATAATTTATCTTTATACCCATAGATCAATGCATATCTCAATCCTCACCTGACAAGTTTCTATTTTGCAGTTGTTGGTGATGAACACAGAGATTAACAACTGGCCAAGGTTCAGAGAATAAGAGACTAAAGAATGGTGAGCCCTAAATGGACCATCTATAGAGTACCCCTTTCTCCCAAGGTACAGGGATTATTGGAGAGAAGGGGATGGAAAGAGTGTAAGAGCCAGAGACAGTTGATGACTACAGGGTAACAGTGTCTTCTGGCCACACACAGTAGGACAGCTGCACCTATGACCTCATAATGATCCCAACAGCATACACAAGACCTGTGCAAGATCAAGCCAGACAAAATCCCAGCATGAAGAGGTTGAGTTGGACACTATATATATATATATTTCTAAGAGTTGTCCCTGGTAGGTAAACATACTCCAGTGGTAAGCCACACATTCAAGAATGTTTAGGAATCACAAATTGGTCTTGATGTCTTAAAAATAAAAACACAAAGGTGGGTGAATAGGGAAGAGGGTGGGTCTAAGAGGAGGTGGGGGAGGGATGAATATGATCAAAACATGTATGAAACTCTTAAAGAAGAAATATTTTTTTTTGTTTTCCTCAGAAGTAATTTTTGTTTAACAAAACAAAGATATAAAATTAAGGCTGGAACAAGGCAAAGCCTTGCTGTTTGACTGTAGACGGGAATTTGCGTGACATTAACTTAGATCTTTTGCCATTCTGTGCACTTCCACAAATAGCTATAAAGGGTGGTGAACATTTATTTTGAGATTACAGACAAATATTAATAAGTGAGTGAACTTGCAAGTATGGAATCTAAAAATAATGGAGATTGTCTGCTCTTGATCTCCATAATATTGCAGAGGAGGAATCAGTGAAAGGTTAAGGTGTCCAGCAGAGGTTCTTACCTGAAGATGAAGCAATAAAGTTTTAGAAGAACAAAAGCAAAAAAATGTCCTCTTGAAGGGTGTTGCTCAGATCCGAATGAGTGAAAATGATTAAGGTCTCAGAGTGCAACTTCAAAGCCTACTACTGTGACTTGGGGTAGATCTGATATGTGAACTTCTGAGAGGCTTTCGGATGACACTCAGGCTGCTGGTCTGGGTCACAAGGCTCTGTGACACTTTACCAGCATTCTGACTTTGGACTGCAGACTTAGTCATTATATTCCAGTTACCTCATCTGTGAAATGACTAAGCTCCTAGTAGCTAGCTGGTTGCATTGGAAGATTAAATATAACAGTGCAAAACACAGTCTTAAGCTGTCTGTATCACGTAGTTAACCTTAGGGAAAGTCACTGTTGGTATTGGTATAGATGAAGCCTTCTCTTTCCCTTTCTAACAAACAACCAAGGTGCATATGAAAAAAAATAACTAAATACTTTTTCTTGATTTTGCTTTCTCTTCTTTTAGTATCTGGACTTAAGAAAGCAGTTTATGACCATTTCTTAATTACTTCATTTCTTTGTAGCCTTTATCCCTATTATCTTCTAAAATACATTCTCAGTATAAGTAGTAGCAATAAATATTTTAGACTAATATGATAAGGTCTTTTCATTCCTTAAGTGGTTAGATGCCCATGAAGCTGTTGTTCTTGCTGACTTTTTCTTCTTTCTTGAAACTAGTTCCTTGATGTTGTAGATTACTTCATTTATCTTGTTTTTCCCACTTTCCTTCAATTGAATTACACAATCAAACACTATTGTATGACTTTGTCACCTCTCCTTCTGGAATGTTGTTTCAGTGATGATGCGTCAGTCACAAGCGAAGATCTCAGTACTGTTGAGTTTCTGTCATCAGTTCCCGTTTGGTCCCCCAAGCAAAGGCAAGTGGAGCCAACCTGAGGCCATCACTACAGCTGAGGTCCAGCCTAGTACTGACTACAGATCTACCACCAACTCTAATGAGCAGACTTCACTGTCCATGCTGCTTTCTTCTAGAGCTTACATTTATTTCTTAGTCTCTTTTTCACTCTTGATTTTTCCCCAAATTTATTCCTAGAAAAATAGTGCTTTTGCTCTATAATGGGCAATCTCAATGACTATATGTTTCTGTACATCTAAAGCTTCCATGTACATTATAATGAGTTGTGGTTCTATAATTTTTTTATTATTTTATGTATATGAATATTTTGCCTGCATTTACGTGTGCATCACACTTGCCTGTTACCCCCAGAGGTCAGAAGAGAGTGTTAGACCACCCCTAAGTGGAGTTACAGTTGGTTGTGAGCTGCCTTATTTGCATGCTGTGAACCAGACCCAGGTCCTCTGCAAGAGCAGCAAGTACTCTTAACTGCTCACCCTTCTCTTCAGCCCAGGTTGTGGATCTTACCACTAACCCTCACTTAGTATGCCTGCATTCAGGTCTACCAAGCCTTGCATGGTGAACTAAGTGGTTATCCCCATTGGATACTGATGGGCATCTCAAAGAGTACCACAGTCAAACACATAACAGCCCCTATCTGCTTCCCTTTAGAAATCAACCTCAGAAATGAACATGAACTTTGTTCTGCCTTTGACACTTTCCTCATTTTCCTGCCTTCTTCCTAGAGTCCACCATATCTTCCTGTTAGTTACTCATTGTAACCCATCAGTCTTCATTTATGGGGACACTTCCTGAAAGAGTCCTCTACCAAACACCATGAATAAAATTCTTGTTGTACCTTCCTCATTAGCTCCTTTAAAATATTTTTCCATTGTATTTAAATGCTCTTTGTATTTTCTCATGCATATATCTGGATGACATCCTCCCAAATAGAATGTAAATTCCATGAAGACTGGGAGCATTTTAGACCTGCTGTCTATGTGCTCAGTGTCTATGGGCTGGCTAGGAATAGTTTCCCAATAGACCTTTTATATTGAATAGGTAGATGTATTTTCTACTTTATTTCTGAAAGAATAACACTATCATTTATCCACTTATCTCTTCCGCATGTCTGAGAGCCATCTTTGCATTTGAATTCCTCTTGCCTGTTTTCAGCTTCAAATCAAGTTCTGTAGCATCCCTTAAGGTCACCTCCATCTTCTGTCTTCCCATCTTGATCACTCCAGTTTCTGAGTCTTGATCATCTCCTTCCTCTTCAGTAGCTTCCATGTATAGCTTGGTCCTTCTTGGAGCTCTAGTGTGTGACTGGTTAGGACACAGTACTTATACAATCTTGCTGTATCTTTTAAAAATTACTTTTAATAATGTTTAATAATAAGTGACCCCTAAACTTCAATTACTGAAGTAAGGAACAGTCATTCCATGCTCACTAACCTGCAGATCTGCTATGGTCTGACTGAGTTCAACTGGGCTTTGATCTCCTCTAGACTTTGGGTCAGGGTTGTCTTTCTGCATATGACTGAATAAAGATTGATTAACTGGCACATTTTCATGACAGAGCAGGAAATTCTTAAATAGTTAGAAAAAACTGTTCAGTGTCCCCTAACATCTCAGCATGGAAAGACACACTGTATGCCTTGTACTTATTCTGTTCTATTGCCAAACCCTGTGGAGTAGGAAAATATCTCTACTTACTCCAGGCATCTGCAAGTCTCACACACAGCCCATGGCTATTAGTTTTACTAAGGGAGTGAATGAAGAGTAGAGAATGGAACCTAGTGCCTATGCTGAGACACTTTGCTCAGCTTTGGTGCAGGGAGGAGGGGATTGGACCTGCCTCAACTGAATATACCAGGCTCTGCTGACTCCCCAGGGGAGACCTTGCCTTGGAGGAAGTGGGAATGGGGGGTGGTTTGAGGGGGAAAGCTGGGGGGTGGGAGGAGGGAGGTGTGGTATTGTGTTCCCCGAAATATTGTGCTTGCTAATAAACTTATCTGGGGTCAGAGACAGAGCAGCCACAATATTAAACATAAAGGATAGGCAGTGGTAGCACACGCCTTTAATCCTAGCATTCCAGAGACAGAAATCCCTCTGGATCTCTGTGAGTTCAAGGCTACATTGGAAACCGCCAGGCGTGGTGACACATGCCTTTAATCCCAGGGAGTGGTGGTAGAGAGCAGAAAGGTATATAAGGCATGAAGAAACTCGAGGCATTTGGCCTGGGTAAGCATTTGGCCTGGAGAAGCATTTGGCCTGGTTAAGCATTCAGGCTTCTAGCAGCAGTTCAGCTGAGAGTCATTTGGATATGAGGACATAGAGGCTTCCAGTCTGAGGAAGCAAGACCAGCTGAGGATCCGGCGAGGTGAAATAGCTGTGGCTTGTTCTGTCTCTCTGATCCTCCAGTGTTCACCCCAATAACTGGCCTCAGGTTTGATTTTATTAATAAGACTAGCAAGATTCATGCTACAGGGAGGACAGGGGAATCCGTGGTTGATATGTAAAATGAATAGAAAATATCTTAATAAAACAGAAAAAAAAGAGTAGGGAATGGTAATGGAGTCTTATCAATCACACTGGATCTACTTTCTTTATGTAACTTCTAAAGAGCTTTGGTGACAGCAAAACTTCCTTACATTTCCTTTACTGAAACTCCTGACGTACCTCTTATTCTGTGAGATAAAACTCAGCCATTCTGATTATTGCTCCAGCCTCCTTTTCTCGCCACCTTTTATGGTCCAGCAACAGCAAATTGTAAATCCTAGGTGCTTACACCCAGGTGCTTCATGCCTCTGCCTCTGCTCATCACACCTCTGCACAGAAATGCTTTTCTCACCCTCCATTCCATTTCCAACTGGCTACTTCCCATTCATTCTTCAAGATTCAGCACAGGCGTGGCCCAATGGACCAATATTTACTGAACTTCTTCCTATTTCTGGGCACTCACAGTGCTTTGTGCCTGCTCTTACCACGACATTTGTCATATTGGACCGCAATTAAAATTATCCATATGTGAATGTTTGTATGTATCTTTTTAAACTGTTTAGAGGGCCCTCAGGCAGTGGGAATGGGATCCATCCCTAGTGCATGATCCAGTTTTTTGGAGCCTAGTGCCTATGGTGGGACACTTTACACAACCTTGGTACAGGGAGGAGGAGCTTGGACTTGCCTCAGCTGAGTGTACCAGGCTCTGCTGACTCCCCATGGGAGACCTTGCCTTGGAGAAGATGGGAATGGGGGGTGGGTTGGGGGAGAGGGTTGGGGGGTAGGAGGAGAGAGGACAGGGGAATCTGTGGTTGGTCTGTAAAATGAATAGAAAATCTCTTAATAAAAAAATTAAACTATTAGTTTTACATGGGTGAAACATTTTGTTTGCTTTCATCAATATTTAGGCAACATAATACATAATATAATATATGTTATATATATATTACATACATTATAGGATATGAGGGTGGGACCACAGCAGTTCTTTTATAATCCTGAAGTGCATTACCCTATGCTTTAAAGAATGCTATTTTATGTTGAACATAGCTTTATGTATTTTAATTTTAAAGAATTAAATAATATACTCCCACTCTCTGTATTAGATTCACCAATAAAGCCTTGGCAACTAAGATGCTCACGTTTTAATATTATAGTTATGTCAATGAGTTATGACCAATGTATACACATTTGGTTATTTATTTATTTATTGAGATAGAGTTGTTTGTAGCTCAAGTTGGCTTCAAACTCACTATGTTGTTAAAGATTATCTCGAAATTCTAATCCTCCTGCCTTCACTTCCCAAGTGCTGGGATCACTGACACATACTACACTTCTTCCCAGTATTATGGGTGCTGAGAATTTAGTCCAGGGCTTCCTACATGATAGACAAACGTCCTACCAACTGAGTGACATCCCCTTCTTAGTCTTCTTTTGGCTCAATTTCAACCAAAAGAATTGATCAAGGACTATTGACAAAGGGTGCTATGATAGACTTGTAATTAAATAGGAAAAAATTACCTACATGGTAAGTGTCCTATGTTTTATTGAAATCTTAGTAATCAGAACCGTTTGAAGTTTGGGGGTGATTTTTTTATGAAGCACTGAATAGGGAAATATCAATGTGGCCTCTGTGCTGGGGAGAATGGAAAAGGGAAAGATAGGGCCAACCCTCTGATGCCAGTTACTTAATTCAGCTGCAATGTTTCAAAGATGAGAAACCCTGGGGTTTTGTTTCATGTGGTTTGTTTCTGGGACGGCAAATGACAGGCAGAATTTAACACAAGTGACTCTAATGGCAACTGCCATGCTAATGTGACTTCAGGTAACCATTGGAAAGATAGCGTGGAGGAGCAGGCTAATCATTTTATGGGCAGGAGTCCTGAGCAGGAATAGAGAACTTTTCCTTAATTGGCATCATTACATTACCAGCCACCCTAAGGCCACAGGTAAGCGAGCCTTCAATTGTCAAGCACTTTCATTTATTTTATTTGCCTTTGTTAATTTCTCTGGTTCATAATTCACCCAGTGGCAGTAAAAAAGATAATTCTTTATTTTCTGTTTTGTTCTGTTTAAATGGCAGAGCCCAGATAATGAGGACAATGGTAATTCCACTGGAATCTTATTTAGACTAACATTTTCTTCTTTGGGCTAAGGGGAAACAAATGATTTCTTCTGTATATTTCTTTGACTTATAAAGTGACATTTGTTTATAAATGTCTATAAGACATTAGCTATAGGTGCCATGCTGATTCTTTAGGACTGAATTTATGGTGTACATTACTCTCCTAAAGTATGTATACTTATTGATTTATTGTTTTTTAAGTACATACTATATTCTCATGGATACCTCTGTTTTATCTGACTTCATCTTTGCCAGTCTTCCATTACTGTGTAGGGATTTTCAATTTAATCCTACCTGGTTTCTGGGATAACTTTTGGTTATCTCTTTATAGGTTTCCTTTCTTTGTAAATCAGACTTCTAGAATTATTCCCAATCTGTTATGCCCAATGCCTCATCTCATTTTTTAGACATTTTCTTAAGATTCTTCCATCTTGCCTACTGTAATTCAAAACATTCCCAAGAATCCAGCAAAACACCCCAGTTCTTCCATTTGCAACTCCCTTATGACATTCTCTTGAAGTCTCAATTATCTCTTCTTTGTGTCTTATAGTCATTTCTGAGGTGTTGAATTCATTGTAATATCTAACCTTCTTTATCTCTTCCAAATGTTTATTGAATGTTATATCTTCCAATAACTAAGGCTAAATTATTCTCAGGACAGGATTCTTTATGATTTATGTCTTCTGAATTTTCCTATATAGGAAAAACGCTCATTAAGTGAGTATGTGTTTTAAGAAGGAAGATTATTCAGACACATTCAGATGAAACATTCTTATATTTCCTGGGCTTACAGTGGCATAATATTAAGATTAATTAGTAGATAATCTCAAATTTTGCATCCTATATGGTTGAAAATGCATCTCCATTAGAGAAATAACAGAATGAATCGTGAAATGATTAAGATAAAAAGCAGTGAATTTGGTATTAGTTTTGCTTAAAACTAGAAATTATTTTTACTGAAAGAGAAATTACCTTCATAGAAAATGAACTATAAGAACATTAAAGCTTGTTTTATTTTTTTTCAAAAGTGTTCCTGTATTGGGTAATGTTCTAAATGTGGTAAGTCAGAAACACAACTAAGTAATATATTACTCTATGAATAATATAAAAATACTCTGGGCATCATGACAAGAAAAAAACTGCTAATGACTGATAGTGATTATTCTATAGCAATGTGGTTTCCTAGCAGTCCTGGCTCGGTGTGAGCCATAGACCTTCCTTAGCCCAGATGGAGAATAAGATGCAATTCTAAAGGAGGGAGACATGTCTTTCTCTTGCACCAGATGAAAGAGTCTCTCTAAAGCAGCAGCTCCTGGTCCCCATCAGAGGATGAGCTTCAGGAGATAGCTAGGTCATACTCAAGGACACCCTGATATAGACTTACAGCAGCTCTTAAACATCTTCTTGTGTACGTGAGTAATTATTGTGTGGAAAAGGAGACACCCTGTTGTGCAGCATCTTGGCCTTGCTTAGAATCACAGAGGTCCTTCTCTTACAAGCAGCCAGTTCTTCAAGAAAACCCTGAATGTCCTTTAAGTAGGAAGAGTCTGAACGTGGTCGGTACTGTGTGTGCATATGACTTTCACAAGATGGAAGAGCCCCAAATGTAAACCTTTGTCTTGCTTTTCAAGTGCTCACCCTTAAAAACAGAATTAACTGGGCTAAAAGACAACTGTTTCTTCTTGTTTTACTTTAGCTGGCAAAACAGATTTTGAAGCTCTGTTTTTTTTTTTCTTTTTTCTTATCTCTTATTCAAAATCTATCTTCGAAGCCCCAAACACAGATGAGTGTCAGGACTTCCAGAGGATGCATTTTACTAGCTAAATTTTAATAAGAAAATGTTTTTCTGTAATCTAGTGTACCTAATTGTATTTTCAGGCTGAATGGCTGTAAATTTGAGGCAGTGATATCTCTATGTCTGTCTCTCCTCTTTGTACTGCTTCAAAGAATCAGAAGATGTGGCTTCCATTAAGCTGTAGAATTAAATTTAGGATAACACACTATTTTTTTAAATCTAAATCTGTATTTAATTTTATTAACAACAGGCTTGGGGACACTTGATAGGGGGCTTTTTCCAAATTACAAAGCAATTTCAATTTATACTAAATATGCTTATCATAAAGACCCAAGCTTCAATGATTACTTCAAATCTTTGGTGCAATCAATTACTGTAAATGATGTTCATCGGCTTGGAGCTCATTTAATGCTGTTTATTGAGCCTGTCCCTCACAGCCTTCAAGGTAGAAAATCTCTCACATGGAGCTAGAATTCATTCATTTATTGATTGCATTCATTGAGTAAGAATTGCACTCAATTCCAAAAACAATATCTATTCACTTAGTATGTGATAGGTAGAGTATGTTGCTACAAGGCCCTTAAAATTTATAAAACATAGATTCTGGTTATCAAGGAATGCATTATTTGGCAACAGTTTTCATTGAGCATACAATTTCTTATTTTTAAACGTATAGCAGATTAATGCTATCGTATAATCTAGTGTTTTGACATACTTGGAAACATGAGGTGACCTTTGAACACAAAAGTTTCATAGGGGATCTTGACAAATAAAATAGCTGACCTCACAAGGTGGAGGTGCAAAGGTAGAGTGTGGCGGTTTGAATGAGAAAGGCCCCCATAGGTTCATATACTTTAATCTTTGATCCCCAGATAGTAGAACTCTTTGGGAAAGTTTGCAGTATGGCCTTATTGGAGGAGATATGTCATTTGGGTAGGCTTGGAGGTTTCAAAAGTCTTGGAAACAAAAGACCATTTCCAGTGTCTCTGCCTCATGGTTGTGGATCAAGATGTAAGCTCTCTCCTGCTGCTCCAGCACTACGTATGCCTATCTGTTGCTATGCTCCTCACCAAAATGGCCACGGATTCACCTTCTGAAACTGTAAGCCCCATTAAGCTCATTCTTCTATAAAATGCCTTGGTCATGGAGTCTTATCATAGCGAAAAGTAACGAGTGATTTTGTTTTATTTTTAAAAATCTCTTTTACTTTCAAACAGGTGCCCATGGTATTTGTACTATGCATTCTCTTCTGTGCTGTTTTCTAACATAACATAACATCGTAACATAACATAACATAACATAACATAACATAACATGATATAACATAACTTCTAACATATAATATAATGTAACATAACCAGTTAATTCAAAATCAGTACAGATTCAGTATATACAAAATGATACATGATAAGCTATAACTTTTATCCTATCAATATTCATTGTTAATTAATACAAATTTATGATTATTTAAAATTGTGTTCCATGATTTATTTAACCAGTGCAAATATTGAGTAGCACTTGGATTAATTTTGTTCTATTATAGGTTAAAAATTACCCAACTTGTCTGTCTGTCATTTGCAAATATGTGATTATTTCATGTCACTGTTAGTGTAAATACTGTAGCCACAGACATTCCTGCCTACAAGTATAAAGCTTTGTGTGATGAATTACTACACAGGGGAATTACATAAACTGCCATAGGGCAAGTTTATTTTAATATTAATATAGTTAAATAGTACATTGTAATAATTGGTTTTATTGTCACAAAGAATGTTTAATAAAGTTTTTTACACTTGCATCTCCTACATAGAGAGCAAATAGTCCTTGGATTATGATGGGTCTATGTCCTGATAAAGATAAATCCTTTACAAATTGAAAACATTATCTTGCTCTTTTTCTTCCTAGAGACATTTCCCAGACTATTATGTAAAGAGACTGTCCCAAAGTAGAAAACACAGGCTTCTCTGAATTAAGGAGAAAGAGATAAAAGTATGAAGCGATAGAGTTAATGGGGACAGATACAGCCTTAAGACACATGCTCTCTCAATATTGGAGAAATAAGGAACATATATAAGGATTATATTAGATTTTCAATTAAATAATATGTATGTTATATATATTATATATATATCAGAGAAAATGAAGCAAAAGAAAATATTTGAAAGATAAAAAGTATAGGAGGACTAGTTCATAAATCTAGAATTTAATACTTTAATAAAATATTTTTTGGAAAGGAAAGTAAGATTAAAAACTGAGGAAATGAATTCATGGTAGATTGGCATAAGAGTTAGGAAAGATTCTTAAGAATTTTCCCTGCTTCAGGTTTTCACCTGACCCCCCCAAGTGCCCCTCCCCCATCTCCAGTCATCTCCCTCAGCGCTCTCCTCCTCCATTCACCACCCCCAACCGGACTCCTCAGGCTCTCACCCTAACCACCCTCAGTCCACCCAGGAGATCTCCTCTATTTCCTCTTGCCAGGGAGATCTACGCTTCCCACCTTGGGCCCTCCTTGCTTCTTAGTCTCCCTAGGTCCATGGATTGTAGCATGCTCATCCTCTAACTTACAGCTAATATCCACTTATGAGTGAGTACATACCATGTTTGTCTTTCTGGATCTGGCTGACATCACTCAGGATGGTTTTTTTCTTTTTCCATCTATTTGCCTTCAAATTTCCTGACATTATTGTTTTTAACAGCTGCATAATACTCCATTTTGTAAATGTACCACATTTCTGTATCCATTCTTTGGTTGACATTCTAAGCTGTTCCTAGGTTCTGGCTACTATAATAAAGTTGCTATGAACACAGTTGAGCAAAAGACTCTGGCAATGGTAGATACATAGTCTGAACTGGCCCTCTCTTGTGATCAGATTGGTGACTACCCCAACTGTCATCAGAGAGTCTTCATTCAGTAACTGATAGAGGCAGATGCAGAGATGCACAGCCAAATATAGGCCAGAGCTCAGGGAATCCTACTGAGGAGAAGAAGAAAGGATTGTAGGAGCCAGAGGGTCAAGGGAATCACAAGAAAACCACAGAAACCACTAGCCTGGCTCATAGGAGCTTGCGGAGTCTGGACAGACAACTAGAGAGCCTGCATGGAACGGACCTGGGCCTTCAGTAGATACTTGACAATTATGTGGCTTGGTCTGTTTGTGCAATTCCTGGCGATGGGAACAGGGACTGTCCCGAGTTTGGCTGGCTCTTGTGAGCCTATTCCTCATGTTGGAGTGCCTTGCCCAACTTTAATACAGGGAAAGGTGCTTGGTCTTGCAGCAACTTGATGTGCCAGATTTGTTGATACCCATGGGGAGGAGGGGCTGCCCTTTTCTGAGTGGAGGCAAAGGAGGAGTGGATTGGAGGGGTGTGCAGAGAGGAGATGGGAGGGAGTGGGAAGAAAGGAAGGAGGGGAAAATGCAGTCAGAATGAGGAATAAATAAATTAAATATAGAAAGAAAGAATTGGGAAAGAAATGTAATGCCAGATGAAAAATATGTATGTGAAGCAATTAAAATTACAAAGCTTTAAATCTAATTTTGTGGCCATGTTATTGTTTTTAGTCTTCTTACCAGATGACAATATAAATGAAAATATGGGAACATGAATTGGAATTTATAAAATATATACAAGTATAAAATACGATTCAATAGTCCCCAAAATAGGAGAGGAGAAATAAATTAATTATAATTATTTTATGATTCAGGTACTTACCATAACATGGTATGATGCAGTTCCAAGGGATCTCTGGTTTCTTGTGCATGTTGTACATCCTAGAACAACAACTAAATAAATCTAAGCAGTAAACTAGTTATCAGTAGCAGAGAATAGTAAAGAAGTGTTCAGTTTAAATGAAGTTGAAGAAAGAGGATCAGTACTAACACCTTAAGAAGCGAGAGAGAGAGAGAGAGAGAGAGAGAAGTACATTTTATCTCAATCAAGGAGACAAGATAGAATATAAATGTAAGAATAAAAATTTTCAGCAAAATAGGGAATCAGTTATAATTCTACCTGATAGTAATGAACATTCTAATAGCACAACATGTAAAGCTGTTAGGGATAAACTTGTCCTGGGACATGGACAGATTTAAAAAAAATGCTTCCAAATTATGAGAGATATGCCATGTTTATGGATTCAAAATTCAACTTTTTTATGCTCTCAATTTTTAAATTAATTGGCAGATCCAGTGCAATCCCATCCAGTCCACGGATTCCTTCACTTCATTAAGAAGTAGACTATTTTGAAACTTACATGGAAATGGCATGCCTTTAATCCCAGCACTCAAGAGGCAGAGCCAGGTGGATCTCTGTGAGTTCGAGGCTAACCTGGTCTACAGAACGAGATCCAGGACAGGCACCAAAACAACACAGAGAAACCCTGTCTCAAAAAACCAAAATAAATAAATAAATAAATAAATAAATAAATAAATAAATAAATAAATAAAATAAAGTAAATCTTTATTTGACCTCCTTTGAATTTGTAGTACACCATACAAATCCTACCTTCAACAATATAATAAGTGATAACAGAAAGCATGGGCTGGAGAGAGTCAATCAATAAATTGTTGGTGAAGTGAGCATGAAGACCTAAATTTGATCCCCAGAACTAAAATCAAAACACACAGAGAGAGAGAGAGAGAGAGAGAGAGAGAGAGAGAGAGAGAGAGAGAGAATGCAGCAAGAGATGGTGGAATGCACTTATAGTGGAATCTCAGCACTGTATGGGCAGAGATGGATTGCTGGGGCTCACTGGCCAGTCAGCCTAGAGTCAATAAAAGATCCTTTCTCAAAAACAAGGACAATGACATCAGAGGAATGAAATCTGAGATTGGTTGACGTCTTGACTTCTGCTTTTCCTATATATGTGCATATTCAGCTGCATCATGACCTACACAGGCACCTACACACACACACACACACACACACACACACCCCTAACAATAAACACTGCAGTGTTTTTTTTTCAGTAATATGGAACTTGTAGCAAGA